>JALIZH010030386.1:0-32029 GCA_030522465.1 Rhipicephalus appendiculatus | reverse complement strand
GTGCATGCGCTGTGGTGGTGTGGGACGCGGGAAGGAGGGACGGACTAAGCCCCCTCCAAACACATGCAAGCAAGATTAAGGAATGGGGTCAACCTGGGCGGCAGACACCACCTGCCTAGCCATTGCTAAGCAGCCTCTCTGTGCTCTCGGCCATGACTCAAGGAATGGGGTCAACCTGGGCGACAAAGACCACCTGCCTAGCCATTGCTAAGCAGCCTCTCTGTGCTCTCGGCCATGACTCTGATGACTGTGTTAGGGTTGACGGCCTTCGTATTACTACAGTGTTCTGGTTCGCATAATGGGGGCTTTCCTACTTCATGAAAGTGGCCGGACGCGGGACGGGGGACGGGGGACGCGGGACGCGGGACGCGGGACGGACACGGGAGCCCCGAGCATAAGATGCTTCGCATCTAAAATACTTTAATGATCTCGACCGCAAGAAAGAATGATCCTTTGAAATAGTGGAAAGCGCATAGAGCTGGACTTTCTCCAGGTCTCGCCAAGATTACTTCGCGATTCCCGCTACTGAGGCACCCAGTGAGCGCATGTTTTCAACTGCAGGAAACACCATAACATCAAGACCAGAAAGTTTGAAGCAAGGTTTATGTGAAGTATGGGGAAGAGCTTGTGTTTCTGCATGAAAATTTGTTGTCTTTCGGTGGCAGTCACTCACCGAGGACTTGGGCAGATTGAATTTCTTTGTTTTTTTCTTTCAATTTTCAACGAAACCTCTGGTATTCAATATTCGACATTTCTGGCCACCATTCGGCACTATTCGATTCGAATTCGATTCGAGGTGAAATTTCACTATCCGCACACCCCTACTAGTTTTCTTTCCCTTTCTAGCTCTTTCTATTTTTTCTTCCTATTTTTTCTATCTATTTCTTGCATGCTTTCTCTCTTTTTTTCTTTTTTTTCCTACGTGTTAGTCTGTGTTACGCCAAGCGACGACAGCATACGAGAGCCCGGACCCCTAAAGTGTTCAAGGCGCTCGAAGAACAAAAAGGGAGAAGACTTCTCCTTGGCGCGCGCGCGCTCAATATGCTACAGATGGCTATGCTATACGTGGTTTTGCCTACGTTTCGCAAGGCTACGACAGCATACAATGACATTATATGACAGCCCGGACCCCTACAGTGCTCAGCACTTAAAATACTCATCTGCGCATTCCCAGGCAAGAAGCGATGCCGATCCGTCAGTTGCGCGTGATGTTCTACGTGAGAGATAACTGGTGGGTGTGTGTGTTTTCATGTGGGATCGTTTTAACACGAATACTCACCAACTATAGCTCAGCTATCGGTTATTCAGTTTTTCATTGGCTTTACTTCTCTATTCATTTATCGACTAACTCGAGTAAAAATGAAAAGAAAAAAAATGCATTAACCCATCGATATATATTACTTATCTATATTATTTATCTATGCACAATGTAGTAGGTCCAAGACTCCACGAATATGCTATCCAGCGAGTTCTGCGACGCCCCTTAAGCCTGCAGGACGCCGCAGCGTTGAAGTCAGGCAATACTGTTGAGACATGTGGAGGATGGAAAGATACGACAACTTCAGGGTAGCTATTCTGTTTGTGTCCATCTAAAGGAGATGTCCACAGTCCATTTCGGCCCAACGCATTCAGTTACTCGAAAAAGCGGTGAACCGTGATGTTTGCTCTTGACCACGTCGATGCATCGAACCCGCCAGCACATTCCCAGCGTAAAAGTGGGTGAAATTTACAGAAATCGGAGCTTGTCAAATCTGAACTTGCATATATATGTGTCCCAGATGTTTTAGAACGATGCAGGGGATGCGTACCGACCTTCACAGGTGCGTTAGACGGGCTGGCGCATTAAACCTAATTCGACGGCTTACCCGATCACAATTTATACCGGCCTCAGAGATATGCGCCCAAAAGCGGGTGTCTGGACGCTGTGTTCGTTGCGTTGAAGCACATTCCGTCCCTTGCATTACTGTTGAGAGCAGGGTGTCGGAACGAAATTTTTTTCCGTTTCGGTTTTAGTTTCGTTCCACCACAAAAAGTTCCGTTCCGTTTCTGTCCCGGACCGAAAAAAAAAATGTTCCGTAACGGTTCGTAACGTTATGTATTTGAAAAAATTTGTAGAGTAACGACAAAAATATTGGTTTTGTCGTATATTTACTCACGCTCCTCTTAAGAAAGTGGGACAGGGTTAGGAAACGTTCCTTCCACGTTCTGAAGAGGAGCACAACTAATTGTATCACGAATTTCTACAAATCAGAGGAAACTCGTGTCCTACTAAATTATATTAGACTTTCTCACAAGTGAATTACGAATTTTTCAAGCAGGCTCAGCGCTTTGCGTCGAGGGAGCGCGCATGATCTCAGAAGCAGCCCGTCATCGAGCGTACATCTCATATGCGAGACCGCTGTTCATATAAAACAAACTTCCTCGCCGAGAATGCTTCCACCACGCTGGCATGTGTCACAGGCACACGAAAGTCCACTTGAGCTAATACAAAAATAATGCCCCCACCTCCCCGAAGGGAAATCGTGAGGAAATGCGAATGCATTTCGCGCGCGCTTCACTCCATTTATATATACGTGCGAGCGAGCGGACGGGAGTGTGGGGCGCAAGGAGGAGAGAGAGCGAACGGCGAGAAGGAGCGGCGAAGCACGCACCTACCCTCTGCTACACTCTCCACACACGCGGGAGCTCCGCCGAGCTTCCGCGATGCGAGCGCCCTCACACACCAGAGCGCGCTCCTCCTCTCCACTCACTCTCCGCTACTCCGCCCGCACCACCTGCTCTGGTTGCTAGGGGCGAGGATAAGCGCGCGCGCCCGCAGCTGTTGCTATGAAAGAGGGAGTGAGAGCGGAGAGATAAAAAATTACACCATCTTCCACTAAAGGGAACCATGTGTAGATGTGAAGCAGCGGGCGCTAACGCTTACACCGGCGGCGGCGTTGACGCTGGCGCTCATCGCAGCGTTGCGCAGGAGAGAAAACTGGGGATGCGTAAAGCACGCAGCGATGGAGCGGTGTTTCCCACTGGAACATGCCAATCGCTGCTAATGTGCAATGAGAGACAGAAGACTCCGACTGGACACAGAGACTCGCAGTCCGCTTTTAGTTAACGCGCACGCTGCGAATTTTTATTGTTCAACAACGCACAGGAGAAATCTCCCACCGGCACCACCTTGGAGGTCAAGATCCATTGCCATATATACGGGGTGGCCAGTGAACGGTTGTGCAGCGCGAGCAGTCGGTTTTTTCAACCAAGAAACTCGCTAGCAGACGCTGCCTGTGTCAGCGTCGCGAGGCGAGAGAGGGGGGGGAGCGTAGGAGAGGAGAGAGAGGGGGGGGAGCGTAGGAGAGGGAGAGAGGGGGCGCGCATGCGCAGTGGGAATGTGGGCGCTGCGGGCAGAGATGCCTAGAGAAGAGAGGGGGGAGCGTAGGAGATGAGAGAGAGGTGGGACGCGCATGCGCAATGGGAGTGTGGACGCCGCGGGCAGGGATGCCTAGAGGAGAGAGTGGGGGAGCGTAGCAGGGGAGAGAGGAGGGGAGGCGCATGCGCAGTGAGAGTGTGGTTGCCGCGGGGAGGGATGCCTAGAGGAGAGAGAGGGAGAGAGCAGGTTTTTCATTTTTAATTTTTTTAGAGGGTTTGCGCATGCGCAGTTAGGGGTGGTCACGCCGCACACCACCACCACCAGATTAAGCTTCGCCATAAGATGCTTCACATCTAACACCTGCCGGCGCTTACCTCCTCAACCTATCCTCCCCCTCCTCCGCCGCGGACAACGCTGGACAACGCCGGACAACGCCGGATGCCTGACATAGCCCGACTATGAAATGCATTCGCATTTAAAATCTCTGGTTACCACTGTTTTCGTTTTTCGCCAATTTCAACACATCGCTACTTTGGAATTCCTGCCTGATATACGCGCTAGTACTGTACTATGAGATGTGCGTTATTGCTCACGTTGCATGACCTCTGTTGTCCCGGATTGTCAAGTTTCCGCTTGAACCGAAAAACGATTAAAAAAAAATTTCGGTTTCACTTCGGAACAAAATAATAAATAACGTATCGGTTGAGTTTTCGTTCCGGTCAAAAATATCGTTTTTTTTTTTCGTTCTTCCTTTTCGGTTTTCGTTCCGTTCCGATACGCTGGTTGAGAGCTGTGAAAGCTTCGTGACATCAAAATGACGTTGCGGAAGAAGACCCAGACACAGGGGGGCGCCGGTCGCTGAACTCCGGCCAATCAGCTGTAGCCGAAATGGACGGTCCACTAGGGGGACACACTGACAATAACTCCCCAGCCTTAAAAAATGGAACAGGAGCATGCTGGGAACTGTGACTAGAGTGTAGAGCACGAGGAGGGAGCGGCGTCAGAGGAGGTTGGTTTGTGTATGCTAGGCGCGCGCGCTCGTGAATTTTCGTTTTTTTCTCTGTGAGCTCATCATTAAAAAGGGAAAGAAACAAGAGGCATGGAGGGAATTGTGACGCGAGGCTGAGGATATAGCAGCTTCAAAAGGAGGTTCGCTTATAGATGCTAGGAGCTCTCTGTCCTATTTTTTCCCTTGTGTGGTCGATGTGCGTTCCGTTCCTCTAATTTGAGTAGCGAGTTGTGAAAACTTGGTGAGATCAAAATGACTTTAAAGAGTAATGGCGAATTCCACTGGTAGAGCGGGAGGAACTTTTCTTGCTCCGCGGCCGCGAATCTGCATTCCACTGGTAGATTCGGAGCAAGTTCGCGTTTTCCACTGGCAGATTCGGAGCAACCCACTCCGCGACGGAGCGTTCCGCGTTGCTCCGTCTTGCAGAGGCGGATTTCGCCGGGACCACCGTGGCCGGGACTCTGGCAACGCGTTGCCGTCATTTCCGGCCCAGGCTGGGCAACTCGGTTGTCTTCGACGTTTCTTGAAGCGGTGTCCGGTCACCAGGTGCACTTGTTTACATTGGTAAAGTGGTGTCTTTTGGCTCTGCTGGACGAACCGCGTGGTTTACTTTTTGCTGTGAACGATAACGAGAGCACAAGTTCTGACAGTATTAGCAGCAGTGATGTCGACGAACCGCACGTGCTCTACGAAATGAGGTTTAAGGAAATGTTTCCTGGCCTGCTTTGCGCACGCCCGAAGATAATCGGCTACGCGGAAGAAGTTCAGGAGCCGGTTTATGTGACGTATGCATAAGCAACTTCCGGAGCGACCTCACGTGGAGCATTCACATGTTTCACTGGCAGATTTGGCTTGGTGCAACCCGAGTGCTCGCTCCAGGATTTCGGCGGCCGCTCCGGATCTCCCAGTGGAATTCGCCATAAGAACCGAAAGAGAGGGCGCGCTGCTGACCGATCTTCCAATCAGCGGCGGCTTAAATGGAGAGTCAACAAAATTGACGCATCGAGAAGAAATACCCCGGTGACATGATGTATTTTATATGCGGATTCTCCGTTCGGAATGACTAACGGCGGCGCGCCGCAAGTTTTGCTCGGCGGCGGCGGCGGCGTGTTCATTCTCGGGACCCCGGCAGCGGCGCGGCGCGGCGGCGCACAGCTCTAGGTGTTACAAAGGCCGTCTTCTCTCGGTCCATGGGGTCCACGGCAATCTGCAATAACCAGAGCGAAGGTCGATGGAAGAGAAATATGCGGCACCATGCAGACAATCAAGGGCGTCATCTGTTCGCGGCAGAGGGTAGGCGTCTTTCTTTGTGATGTTGTTGAGGTGGCGATAGTCCACACAAAAGCGCCATGATCCGTCCTTCTTTTTAACTAAAACTACCGGGGACGCCCAAGGACTGGATGATGGCTCTATAATATCCTTCGCTAGCATCTTGTTCACCTCCTTCTGGATGACACTCCGCTCAGAAGCAGACACTCTGTAGGGACGGCGGTGAACAGGGTTGGCATCACGTTTGTGTATGCGACGCTGGACAACGGACGTCTGCCCTAAAGGTCGGTCACCGAAATTTGAAATGTCCAGGTAGGTCCCGATAATGCGCTGGAGGGCTTCAACTTGCTCAGGCGGAAGATCAGCTGCGATCATGCCTACAATTTTGACGGCTGCCCGAATTTGTTGTCGGGGGGTGCGCGCTGCGTAGGAGCAAGGGTATCTAAGGCGAGAGCTTCGATTTCTAAATCGAGCAACGGACAAAGGTGGGCTACAGAAATGCCTTGTGGAAGCACTTGATCCGTGAAGCCGAAATTTACCAGTGGTAGGCAGGTTCTGTTAGCGATGATGCTGAGAAGCGTGTAGGGAACCGCAACACTATGCCCAAGGAGTACGTCGGTGAGAGGCGTAGCGTAATAGTCACCGTCTGGCACAGCTGGTGAGCATGAGGGACTGACGTACGTCAGAGTTTTGGAGGGCAGGTGAACAAACTCACTGCATTGTAATCGGCACGGAGGTTGGTGCGGTAGTAAACCCCAGCAGAGCTCACACAATAATGCCAACCTCGTCACTTCTGTCCCAGCCGCCTCTAAGCGTATATCCCACTATGCCCTGTCACCGTCAGTCAAAACCGCATAACAATATCTTGGTTTTGGGACGTTAAACCCAAGATATTATTATTATTATTATTATTATTATTATTATTATTATTATTATTATTATTATTATTATTATTATTATTATTGTCGTTGTTGTTCTTGTTATTTTATCCATAGAGAGGGGAGAAGAGCCTCTGTAAGAAGGATGGGTTCTTGACGAACTGGTAACTTCGGGCTCCGCTTTTAAACTTTCGGCGCACGATTGTAACATCTGGCTCAGCTGTTCCCAGCAGCGCCTGCTATCCGCTGTATTTGTTACTTCAACAAGTACTACAATCCGCTTCATACATCAGATACAACGCTGTGGCAGCTATGCAAGAAGTTCGGCAACCAATTGTCTAAGTGCGCGCGTCTCGCGCATGGATTTCGTCGCTGTGAACGTAACCTCCGCGATCGCCTCCGCCGGCGCGCTACCGCAGCTAATCGGGAAGGCCACGACTTGTCAGTAAACACGTGCAAGCTATGCAGAACGTTATATTCAAAAACAAATTTTGTTTATTTTTAAGGTGCGAAGCATCTTCATTTCTTACTTAGTCTAAAAAGGAAAAAAAAACAGATTACGGAAGGTAAAATAGTTTAACTATTTCTCGCAACGAAAGCATATACTGCAAGAAGTCTGGTTATCATTGCGCGTGATGTATGAAACTGGGTATTGGGGTGCTTTAGGAACCTTTTAAATGTACGAAATTACGATAATCCGGCCGTTTTATGGGCGAAGCTCCTCAGGGTGTGGGTCGTTCCCTCCTCTGTAGTAGTTGTAGTAGTATGTATGTAGCCACCTCTAGTTTATGAATTGCTCAATAGATGGCGTTAGTGGTTTTTCGTTATACGTTGATGATTAAAGTTGATAGATGGCGCTGTTATAATAAGAAAAGTAAAGCCCCTGAAACTACGTAAAGTAGCGAGATATCTGGGGAAAAGCGCGCCTCCTCTCTTTTCTCCCTCCTCTGACCTCTCCGAGACTGACGCCGCGTCGGTATTGGCCAGATGCCGTCATGTGGGGCCCCACGCAGCGTTCGTTTGTTTACAGTCGCTCTCGACTACTATCTTTGCTCTCGAAGCGCGGGCTCGCTGGTGTACAACGCATCTGTTTCACGGATATGCACTTGTCCTTCCGTGCGCGTTGTGCTGTGAAATACTTTTCACCCAAGACTGACGTCGCTCTTGGTTGCCATGGGCGGCTGTCGCGCCTTCTGATACCAAAACAAGTCTAGTGACGGCCGAAAGCTGTTCATGATACAGTCCGTTAAGCGCAACGAGTTGCGACAGAAGACGTGGTTGCGTAGTATCGGAAGTGAGAACTTCAGGCCAACATTTTCGACTCGACTTTGCAAGGTAAGATGCGAGTCTCTCACTAAGACTATGCCCGCGTAATTCGATGCCCGCTCTAACGCCGTAGACATGTCGCAGTTACTTGTGCAGTACGTCGCCATCTCTCACTCACGTTTCATTAACGCTTCTGTGAGGTCTGTTTCGTTGTCGACCATACATGGTTACGTTTTCTCCTTGACGTGATGCGCCGACTGGTTCGAGTTCGCGGTATTGGTTTGTGCGCCTAGCATCATGCACGTGGACGGACGATCGAAAATGTGATTGCGAAACTTCAGAGATTCGGCGCTGCTGTTTTGAATAAACAAAAGTGGAGTGAGAAAACTCTCATTAAGATTAGTTCTCTCCGTTGGTGTTTGTTGCGTGCTCGTTTATATCTGAACCAAAATGGCTCTTTGGCTCTTTTACGTTGACCGATCAGCCGGTGGACTTGCGATGCGAAAGTAGCTGTGCAAAGCGTGCATGATCTACTGAGTGGTCGGGTGTGTTCATCGTTTAGGAACCTCACGTATACGTGCCATTTCGTTCGACGGGCTATTTCGTGTGAAGGTTTACATCCGCGAGTGGAGCTCTTTCGAAGTAATAGCTTAGGGGTGGCACGGTAGTCCATACATTCGCTTGCTAGTTCTTTCGGCGATATAGTTCGTATGTCAGATACGTCCACAAGGTGCACTTGCGAAACTTGGTTGGTCCGTCTAAACACTTAACGAAACAACCACAGCTGTTCGAATGTATCAACTATAAATGATGTACGCCTTCTGGCCCATTATTGAGTCGAAAGCTTTAGATGCCTCATCAAACGCTAAAATTGACCGTCGGCGACTGCGCCATCCCGCGTCGACAGCGTCAACGCGAGCTGTTGCTTCCACTGACAGTCATTGTGAATGCTCTCTGTACATATTGTATGCCCTACGCGGCACTTCTCAGAGATGTCATGGGCCAACGTTACTCTCGTTTAGATAATTTTAGGATGAGTTAGACGGCTGGCGCGAATGCTCTCAGCGCGCTGCCTGGCAAGCAAGCGCTGTCCCCGCGAAAGGGCGTCTGCTACGCAGGAGCAAGGCAGGTGGCGCCACGTTCGAAAAGAGAGTGCGAAGGAGAGGAGACCGAGGAGAAACGAGAGCGGAGGAGGAGAGTGTCGCTACTTTACGAAGTTTCAGGGGTTTTAAAGAAAAGGGGCTCGCTCTTGGCGCGCTTTCTCTTTCGCTCGGAGTCGCGAAACCAGGGCAGCCGGTATCTGGGGAGCATGCGGCGGCTCCGGTACTCACGGCGGCACAACCCATAGCCAAGGACGCGTGGCTTTCACAACTCACAGCAGCGTTCTGTGGCGATGCATGCGGAGGCGAGGCGTCGCGTCGAGCACTGGTGTGGACTTCGGCGCCTGAGTAGGTGCCATCGTCTTCCTCTGTCGTGGAACGCGAACTGGCGTTGTCGCTGAGGCTGGGAGCGCCCGGAACACAAGTCGGCGACGCTCGTGCCCAGCTCACGATCGAACACCCAGGATCATGCAAAGACGTGACACGTGTTGTCACGTCTTTACATGATCGAGTGGGCAATGTACGGGGGGATTCACGGTTACCCGAATATCCCTCCGAGCTTCGCCCACTCACCATCATTCACTTCGTGGATATGCTGTGATTTTTTTTCTAGTATTGCATTTCTCTCGACCAGGGGTCGGCAAGATTTTGTGCCGGAGGGACAAATTTGCATGAAGTCGACAAAGCGGGCGCCGCACGGCAAATCAGGCGGAGGGGCGGAAGGGGGGGGGGGGGGCTTTGCAGGCAAGGAGAAAAATTCGGCGAAGTCAGGATCTACAAAATTGGAATAAAAATAATGCTTATTTTCTGCATGCATGTCCCAAGGTGGCACATTCCAAACTCCGGTTGCAAGCGAAAACCCCATTGAGTTCAACACTGCCATATCGGCCTTCTGATAGGGAGTGACAGGGGGAAGGGGAGGGGGCCGTTCTCATATCGTATTCGGACCCGCATAAATCTGTCTCGTGGGCCGCATGCGGCCCGCATGCTGCAGGTTGCCGACCCCTGCTATAGACGATGGACTCTGGATACCCATTGGTAAAATTGCGGCGTCCACTGAAGCTACAAATTACCTATGAACTCGCCCTATCGTTAGTCCTACTTAACATTCAACGCAAAAAGTTAAATCTGGATAAACTCGGCATTGCACACAAAATAAACAAGGCGAGGTACTTTTACAATCTATTTATTCTTTCTAAACGCACGCACTTCGGTTAGTAAAAGTCTAAAGATGTATTACAAAGAAAAACGTCGTGTGTCTAAGTAACTCTATAGGTTGCAGTAGCACCTGCAATTCTCAAGATCTTCGTTCTCGTTCTTATTCTCTGATCTTGTGCCTTTTTCTTTCTCATAAAATTCAGTACACTTCTCTGGAACATCAGTCATCTTTTCTGCGGTCACGAGAAGCTCCCATTGCGTGTCATCTGAAATGGTTAAACGATAATATATATACAGTTAAGGCTCGATGTAATGAAACCAGACTTTGTGGACTTTTCTATCTAAAGAAGAAATTTCCATTCCCCGGCAAATACTCATAGGGTTGACTGTTGTTTTTATCTCGAATCAACAAACCTCTGTGACCACCAAAGCCGATGTAAAGAAGTTTTTCCTGAAATAACTGAGCGAAAAAGCGGTGCTTTTTTGGCACTATGACTAGAGCCGGTCCCCAGTAGCGCTTTACACACCTGTTTGTGCTTGAGGCGGTGGTGGTTGCTTTGATTATTTCTTGCTTTATGCGACAGGTAACACTGATCATCTCCCCGCATCTTCTGCTCGATCATCCTGCCCGCACACTTACTGCCCTCGTTCTCCACGTTATAGCATGTCGCCAGCCTGTCATAGCTTCACATGACCATCTCGCTTGCCTGCATCTCCCGGACATTGTGTCTGCTATGTCTACGATGGGCCGCCCTCGTGGACATGTAAGGCGCGGATGCCTGGGTTGCCGGGGATTTAGCTTTTCGTTGTCGCTTACTATGGTAGATATACAAGGATCCGAAAATTGCTTTCTCGATTTTAGGAAATTTTCACTTGAACAAAATAACTCTAGCAGCGCAGTCCGCTTGGGGAAACCATGTTTCACTGACAAATACTATATATGATGCTGAAACGTGGTTTCACCAATATTTATAGTTTCAAAAAGCAAGAAACCAGGAAACCTCCCACGGAAGGCGCTGACATGCTTCGGCCGTGGGACCGCCGTTCGTCGGAGTGGTGACACATGCAACGGTAACGTCATGTAAGACTACCAATGACGTTATCATAGCACAGCGCTATGATACGTCATTCATTGATATATATATATATATATATATATATATATATATATATATATATATGTGTGTGTGTGTGTGTGTGTGTGTGTGTGTATATATATATAGTGAAGAAATGGAGGAGCACACTTACGAAAATTGTACATATATATATATATATATATATATATATATATATATATATATATATATATATATAAAACGGGTACACACTTACGAGAGAGCAATACATTTATGCCTAACGTTTCGGCCGTGGCATGGCCTTCGTCAGAGACGGCCATGCCACGGCCGAAATATTAGGGCTAAAAGTATTGCTCTCTCGTACGTGTACCCGTTTTAAATGCGAATGCATTTCTTAGTCGGGCTATGTCAGGTGGCGTTGTCCGGCGGCGTCCGCGGAGGAGGAGGATAGGTTGAGGAGGTGTCCGCGCGCCGGCAGGTGTTATCTCTCCGCTCTCACTCCCTCTCCCATAGTAACAGCTGCGGGCGCGTGCACTTATCCTCGCCCCTAGCAACCGGAGCATGTGGTGCGAGAGACTGTAGGAAAGGGGTAGGTGCAGTGCTTCGCCGCTCCTTCTTTCGCCGTTCGCTCTCTCTCCTCCCTGCGCCCCACTCTCCCGTCCGCTCGCGCCTCACTCTCGACCGTTCGCTGGCTGGGCGCCTCTCAAGGCAATGGCAGAAGTCGGTGTCAGCGCAAGAAAGGCATTCGCATTTCCTCACGGTTCCCTTCGGGGAGGTGGGGGCATTTTTTTTATTTTACATACCGAACCCACTCAACTTTTTCTGCTGTATATATATATATATATATATATATATATATATATATATATATATATATATATATATATATATATATATATATATATCATCAGCCTGACTACGCCCACTGCAGGGCAGAAGCCCCTCCTATGTTCCGCCAATCAACCCGGTCCTGTGCTTTCTGCTGCCATGTTATACCTGCAAACTTCTTAATCTCATTTGCCCACCTAATTTTCTGTCTTACCCTCACGCGTTTGCGTTCTCTTGGAGTCGAGTCAGTTACCCTTAATGGCCTGCGGTTATCCTGCCTCCGTGCTATGTGCCCGGCCCATGTACATTTCTTTTAAAGACGATAGTCTTTCTTGGGATACTACATGGCAGAAATTTTGGTCTGTCTGTCTGTCCCTCGATTCAGCCACCCGGCCAAAGTTTAACCACTTTCTGAACGCCCATTCATCTTGCACAAGGGGCTGCGTTCATACTTGTGAACATTGTGGATCAAAAAGCAAATGTTACGCATTACTGAGGCGCAACATCAATACGTTAGTATTAGATGGTGTGTTTCTTTATTAGAAAAGACATATTTGATTTCAACTATGATATCCTTAACCCCCGTTTGTTCCCTGACCCACTCTGCTCTCTTCCCGTCTTTCAAGGTTACACGTATCATTTTCCTTCCCGTCGCTCGCTGCGTCGTCCTCTATTTAATTTGAACCCTCTTTGTAAATCTTCAGGTTTTTGCTCCGTAGGTAAATATCGGTAAGATGCGGCTGTTATATACCTTCCTCTTGAGGGATAGTGGATAGTCAAGACGCTGATCAGTTAACAACTGACGCCGAAGAATTTGCAGAGCGTGCCGAGGAAGCTCGCCAGCTTGCGCGGCTACTCATCGGTCTGAAGCAACAGGCAGGTGCACGACGCTACAACATCCGCCACAGAAACGTGTCTTACCATCCAGGAGACCAAGATTGGGTTTGGATTTCTCTTCGTCGCCTTGGCCTCTCCGAAACGGTCTAAGCAGATACTTCGGTCCATATAAAGTGTTACGCCGTGTGAGTGACGTAAACTGCGAAGTGGTTCCGGACACTGCGTGGTCAGTACGAACACAACGAAGACAACCGAGCTCCGGCATAGTTCATGTCGTGGCCATTATGCGTGTTTATAATTTCTCCTACTGTTCATTTGTTTTTCTTGTTTTCCTTTTATTTGGGCTACTAACATCGCCTCATCGTTCACTGGTTGGGCGCGCGTGACATTTCACCATTCGTGGGAAGTAGTGGTGTTGAATTAGGAAAAATGAAAAGAAAAGTGAACCGCGCAATTGTCTGCATCAAAGTGTGACACCTCAGTAGTGGTTCACAAGGGAAGGGATAAGGAGGGATTAAAATAGAAAGAGAGAGATGTAAAGTTTGAGAGAAAAGTAAAAGATTGGGAGACGGGCGTTTACACTAGCGCGACACGACACCGACGTAGACGGTCGGCCGACGAGTCCCCTGCCGACGATGTCGCCGGACCGTCTAGTCACACTAGGCCGACGACGACGACGACGCCTCGAAAAACAGCATGTCGTCGTAGTGTAACATGATGGCAGACCGAAAGCACCAGCAAAACGCATCGGTAGACTTGTCGTTGGCAGGTCATCGGGAGATCGGTGGCCGAGCGAAAATTTGCCCATGTCGTTGGTTAGAATGACGAAGGGGTAGATCTTGGGGGGGGAGATAAGTAGGCCCCGCACAATACCCCCCTCAGCGCACCCCACGGATGTATTTTCTTCGCTTCCCCTTTGTTCTGTCCCCACCCCCGTCCCTCGACGCCGTAGGGAGTGGTGGGGGTTGTGCCGCGTAGCCCGAGAGGGACAATGGCAGAGTACGGAAGACGGCTGAAAATGAGGAGCAGCTGGTGCCTGTACCAATTTCTTCGTGCAAGTTCAGTCGGTGTCGCCGCGCGCGCCTCCATTATGACTAGAGAATTTGCCGACGAAAGGCTGTGAGCACGACGAGGCGCAGAGAAGTCTTCCACAGACCATCGGCGGACTGTTGGCGTCATTGCAATGTAAATGGGACGACGACACTACAAAAGACGCTCCAAAAGACAGTCGGCAGACCAAAATCGGTGTCGTGTCCCTCTAGTGTAAACGCGGACGGGGCACCGATCGGCGAGAGGTCGTCGAAAAGAAGACATCGCGCACGAGACAACCGTCACCCACGAAATCCACCGAGCGTCTCTCCACCATTCGTGTCCTTTGGCATTGTGTCAGCTGCTCTATGTGTGTTCTTACAACTACCTTGCAGCATCAAGACGATGGTCTCTTTTTTTTTTTTTTTTTTTTTTTGCGGAGGACGGAATATTGCCACATGTAGTAGCGGGTGATATGTAAACACAAAGGCACAGGCCACTAAATACACAGGACGCGTGTGTTTGTGAAGCATGAAAGTTATTTTCACTGCATTTCCAAGCATTTCTGCGACACGAGCTCTTTAACGCTATCGCGTCGAAAAGGTTCTAGAAGGCCCGCTCTTCCAGCTTTCACTGTGACTGTGCTGCGCGATCCGCGCACGCCTGTCAGTTTTCTTTTTTCTTCTTCTTATTCTTATTATTATTATTATTTCCAGACCTTAAAACTTCAGTATACGCGCGTGATGAAGTTAGCGAATTCATTCACCTGATGAAAGCAACATGCGAAATGTTTAGTACAGACATGCGCGATTCAGTATTCGCAGGCAGGAAGCCTACCACCTTGGAATACTACAAAATACAGGCATAAATTGAAACTGATGGTTGAGAAAAAGGAGGAAGTCAAGAGAGCCTGTTCTTGTGAGAAATACAGAAAGTAAAGCGAAGTTGTTCCTCCGTAAAGGAAGTCAATTAGCCGAATTTTCGTCAAAATACAAAGAAAGGAAGGGGCGCCTTTTTGTGCCGTCATAGACGAAATGAAACTGAACCGGCAATGGCGCTGCGGCTTTGACCCCACAAGCGCAAGCAAGCCTGCTGAAAAAATTCTGCGATGTTCTGCATATTTACCCAGATGTCCATTAACAGGCTACGTAAGCCACTGAGGTAGTTTTCAGAGATTGTTTTCTTTATCGGTTGGAATTGTAACGCAAGCAGGAATGTTTTTCTTGCGTTTTTTTTTATTCGTAGAAGCTCGGATCCCAAGTACCTCGGTAGGTTATGTGTGTTTATGTGCAAAAAAAAAAAAAAAACTACACACGTGTAGCGAACCACCAGTATCAATACAGTTAGAGCAGATTTATGAAAAATGGGGGGGACCCTTAAGCTTCACCTTCATGAGTTGAACGCGATAGCGAAATCCTGTCCCTTGTGCGTACTTCCACCACTTCGTGCATACTACGTAATGGGTAGCATGCTTGAAACCACGAGCAATTATGCGTGTTTTCGAACTTGCTATGTACCCACAACGTGGTATTAATGGAATATGCGCAGTAACGTGTGTGCCTTTTGTAATGGGTGGTCGGCTTTAAACGATGATGTCCTTATGATATTCACATACTCTGACGCCCGATAGCAATGTACGCTTGTACGACGCACTACTACTGCGGTATTACATGTCGTGCTGTGAAGCCTGTATACAGGACGCGTGTGTTTGTAAAGCATGAAAGTTATTTTCACTTCATTTCCAAGCAGAGAAATTTAGTTTCACTGTATTTACAAGCAGGCGCGTGGCTGTGTGGTAGAACACCTGCTTGTCACGTATGGGGCCTCGGTTCGATCCTCTCTCGGACCTGGAAATTTTTATTTTTATTTTATTTGCATCTTTCTCGATTATTTCCGAGCAGAGGAAGTTATTTTCACTGTTTTTCCAACCAGCACCGCGGCTTGTGTGGTAGAACACCTGCCTGCTACGCGGACGGCCTTGGTTCGATCCTCACTAGGGCCCTGAAATTTTATTATTCATTTTATTTGCATCTTTCTCAATTTTTCGGTCACGGTCAAGATGACTATTTTTCGCTCACAACCAACGACGCCGACACCGACGCCAGAATTTCTGAGAAACGAGCTCCCTAACGCTATGGCGTTAAAAGACCACTCCGAAAGCGATGAAGATATATCCTAGTCCAGCTGAAGATAGAGTGGGGCAAGCAGCAAGCGATGGTCATAGAGGTTAGACGCTGCCTAGGAAAGTTGTTGGTTGTTTGCAAGAGGCGTACGGTGATTAAGAGCAGAAAAAGAGACGGAACCTCTACTGAGCTTGCTAGACGACGTGCCATGAGTAAATGCACAAATAAGTTGAAAGAGACGCGAAATGTGAAAGCACAAATTTAAGTTTGAAATCATAAGTTTGTGGTCGTCCAAAAATAAAGCAAGATAGCGTGAAGTGGGAAGAGTTGTGAATAGAGGAATATGAATAGCTTTGTTTGGAGTAGATCAGGAGTGATAAGAACATAGAAGCGTGAACATTTGAACAGTTAGGTATTTGTATCATCTGTAGTGTTTTTCTGGGTGTGTGTGCGAGCGAGTATTCATACTGCGTGACAGACAATTAAATCTTCGATATTGTGAGGAGTTTAGTCTAGCGTTTGGTGACGTGTTCCCCAAAGTGCGTTGTGATGACCTGTGGGTGAACGGAAGTATGAGCACTAGACAAGTAAAAGAAAATCAATACTTACGGATCTCGGTTGTGACAAGCGCGAGACGGTGACAAAAGAGTGTTTTAAAGAAAGAAATGCGGGACGTTTGCACTAAGTCACGCTAAGCTTGGCATAGCGAAGCACGGGCCCGTCGACGCCCGCTCGGCAACCTATTTCTCTATAAAGCTGACCAGCCTTCATTGCATCTCTTTTGTTTTTTTTTCTTTCTTTCTCCATCTCTTTCTTTTTCTCTCTTCTTTGTGGGTTTCTGTCTTTTTTTGTCTGTTTATTTGTATTGATTTCTTTTTTCTCTCGCCTTTTCTTTCTATTTCTATCTTCGCTTCTCTTTATTTTCTGTCCTTGTCTCACTCTTTCTCTATTTTTAGCTCGCTTCCTCTATTCTTTTTTCTCTATTTCGTTCTTTGCCTTTCTATCATTTCCTCTCTTTCTGTCTTCCTTTCTGCATTTATTTCTATATAGTGCGCTCTTTCTCATTCGTTATATGCTATGCTTTACTCTTTTTCATCCTCCTTTACCTCAATTTTACCTTACTTCTCTTTTCTACCCCCTTTCTATACGATTCTATACAAGACCATGCTGTGTTCTGTCAGCACGCCTGGATAGCCGAGCCAATAAAGAAAAAAAAAGCACCAGCATAGGCTAATGGTTGAGACGGTCACTTTCGGATCGTGGGTACGAGAGTTCGAATTCCACCGCCTCATGTGGATTTCCTTTTTCGTCAAGAATTTCTCTTTGTTTCTTTCTTTCGCGCTGTTTCTTTCTCTCCTTCTTTCTTCGCCCTCCTCCTCACCGTCATATCTCTCCATCGCTTCGTGAATACCCGTTTTGTATACGCCTACAAATTGGCGCATGTGTACTGGGAGTGAAGCAGAAGATGAAGAAGAGGATGAAGAGAGCGTGTGCCGGTTCATCATGATGATAATTTGGGGTAACAAAATTTTATACCGAGCCAAAACAGCCTCGCTGTTAAAGACCTCTTGCAAAGGGGCTGTGTGCCATACGTAAGATCCCTTCTGAGGCAGAAATACGACAATGAAGAAATGTTCGAGTAGGCAGGAGCGCACGCTTGGAACATTCTAGAAGCGGGAGTCACGTAAACCCAGTCATGAAGGAAGAGAAGGAGAAGGACGGGCGGGCGGGCATTGTCTACGTCTGCGAAAACTCCCGACGGACGAGATCAGGGCGGTCATAATAATTGATTCGTTCTCCGTATGCACAGCTCTTTCAGCTTCACATAACTCTCGCGCCCTCAAGGCGTTTCGATCTTTAGTTCCGTCTCAGCTGAAGCACCTAAAGTTAGTGTGGGTCCCAGGTCACTGTGGCTTAAAATTAAATGAAATGGCGGACGCTTTTGCGCGCGCATCGCTAGATCTCCCAATAATCCAGGTTCTTCCAGTGGAAGAATATTGCACCGCAATCAGATATAGAAAACTGGCAATTCACACTGATAGGATGGAATCAATAACAACGTGGACGGAATACAAGCATCTAAACTTCCCATGGAAATCCCATTGGAGCCAATCTAGATAATATGAAGTTACGATCACCAGATTTCGATGCCGTGTCCCCCCCCATTAAACTTATACTTACACAGAGCTGGTCTGACGATATCGCCCCTATGTCAATTCTGCGGAGAATTAGAAAATATTGCACATTTCTTTTTGTCATGTCGCAGATATTCACTTATTAGATCACGACTGCTCATTACTCCGCTTTCAAAAATAGGCTTAAAGCTTCACCGAAGAAATTGTACTAAGCTTCGGTGCCTCAGGGTTGGGATACTGCCATAGGGATGCCTTCGATGCCGTGTGTAATTTCATGCAAACCACTAAACGTGTACCATTTCAATCTTGCCTTCAAAAATACTCGTTATTAAAATGCAGTAAAACCGAACTAATCTCATTAAAATTGTTCCGATCAGGTTAATACGGCAGTCTGGAATACGAGCTCAATAGCAAAATTTTTGAAGTCTTAATTTGATGTATTACTTATTGTTGCCATTTCTTCTCTGCTTTTTTTTGTGTTATTTTTTTAACCATTGAACATTCTGTGATTAACCTTCTGAGTTTCAACTACGCATTGTTGGCCCATCCCCCAGAGTGGGTACGTGCCATAGAACACAAGGAAAAACAAACAAACAAACAAAAAATTGGCCGCGTATCTGCGTGCTTCGCTGCAAATGTCATCGAAAGACGATAGTCTTCTGCCGGTCTCATCCGCGGCCACCTGTGATGCTGTTCTCGACCATTTCCGTCCTGGCATGACCAAGCGTCTTCTCGCCGCAAGCGCGGTGTTTTTGGCAGCGTGTAAAAAGCTGAGAAGGCGCGCAGAGCGACCACGAAAAGAGATTCTCTTGTTTGCAGCGACGAGGGCAGACTGCGCCAGCTATCGCGCGTCGGATGAAACACGCGGCACTTCGCGCGACCTCGGAGATAGACGACGGCACTTCGCTTTTGCAAGGCAGCCCGCATTTTCAGCGCAGCCTAAGAAGCACTAGGGTCTTCAGAATTAAGTATCTATGTATTTTCTATAAAAGAACACACCACTTAATACTTCCGTATTGTTGTTGCGCCTCAGATATGCGTAATATTTGCTTTTTGATCGACAATGTTCACAAGTATGCACAAAAACGACTGATCAAGTTGGCTGGGCGTTCAGAAAGCAGTCAAACTTTGGCCAGCCGCTGAATCGTGCGACGTGCCGACAAACAGAGAAACAGACAGACAGACGGACAGACAGACAGACCAAAATTTCTCCGTTTAGGTATCCGAAGAAAGACTATTGTCTTTAAAAACAAACAAACAAAACGTCGGCTAGGCACAGCTCGCAAAAGCACTGGCGGCGGAGGCTGCAGGAGTTCAATTCGGCAGCCTGTGACGCGGGCGTCCTGAGAGGTGGCCGGAGACCTCGACCCCGTTTGAGTGAGGCTGATCGGCTTCACAGCAACCGCACACATCAAGAACGGGCGTTCATGTACGTAGCTTGTATCACCTACAAAAACTTAATTAGAGCGCAAACACACCGAGGTATCAAACACGAAGAGCGCTGTACGTGTTTTATGCATGGGTGTGTGTGTGTGTGTGTGTGTGTGTGTGAATGTGTGGGGTGTTTGTGCTCTAATTAAGTTTTTGGAAATGATCTACCAACTAGCCTAACAACAAGTTCTTTTACGTGTATCACCGACCGCCGCTACGTCTAACGTCTGAGGCCGCCGTCACGTCAGCGCAGGGGCGTAGCCAGAAATTTTTTTCGGGGTGGGGGGGGGGGGCACGTCTTTGATTTCAGAGGGGGCAACTCCTTGAATTGGCCATTTTTCGCTATGTATGCCACGGCGAAAAAAATTTCGGGGGGGGGGGGCACGTGCCCGGTGTGCCACCCCCTGGCTACGCCACTGCGGCAGCGACGACGTCACGCGATGACTACGACGGGCGACTATTCGGACCGCGGCCAGGATGGCGGCGGTGGTCTAGATAAACGAGATTACCGACATGGACGCAGCGCGACCGATCACGGACATCGGCCGTGATCGGTCGTGACCAATGGACATCGGCTCCCCCCCGCCTTCCCAACTCATAAGCTATTTCAAGTCTAGAATAGCTGAGTTCTCTTAGGGTCAAGACAATGTAGTCAGAAGTGGGAACAGTGGCATAATTTGTGGCTAGCTAGAGTTTGTTTGCAGTGATTCCGTGTTTTTTTTTTTGTATATTTTTATATTTTTTAGTGTCGTGCGTGTGTCTCATAACTATGTTGTGGCGTTATTGCTGAAAACTTTCCTTTCTAAAACTTGAGCTTTCTAAATGCTATTGACTTTCGCTCCTCTGACTGTTAAAATTACACGGTTAAAATATAAGACGGTGGCGCAAAACAGGAAGACAGGGAAACAGGACGAAACAGGAAGAAGAGACGTATACAAGAGCACTTGTATACGTCTCTTCTTCCTGTTTCGTCCTTGTCCCATTTTGCGCCACCGTCTTATATTTTAACTATGCACCAACTAGCCCAGCAACAAATTTTATTAAAATTACTCAGATCCTTATTACAAAAACCAGCTCTGTTCCAGCACCCCCGGCGTGATACCAGTAAGTTTTGTGGTACTGGATCGCACTCGGAACACTGGTACACGCTGGAGTTCACTGGCACTTCGGTGAGCGCACTGGCAAAGAGCTTGGTCGCAATGGTAGGGACGCTGGCTTGGCCGCTGTGACGGTGGCGCGCACTGCGAAGCGCTCGAAACGCTGGAATTTTCAGTGGAATGCGCTCGCAGCACCCAGCGCAGCACATTCAGCACACTACAGATACCAGTGCCGCGCACAGGTTTCTGTACTGTGCGCGGCGTAAAGTTTCGATATCGTTGAATATAGAATGTTTGATTCGATGGTACCGACAGATGCTCTTCTAACAGGTCCCGAACATGTCTCAATTTCTAGCTTGGCAGAGAAAGAGAATGATAAGCGCAACACATTCATGATGTTGTATGCGAAATCACTGTCATTTTTAATGTTTCCCTTTCGAATCTGGAGAAAAATGTGTTAATGACACAAAGCAGCCAACGCTAAATATTTTGCTTTCTAGCACGCTTTTTTATTCAAACTGTCAATAACTGCGTTAATTCTTGCGGAGCACGTAGGAGCAATGAAGGAACGTTTTGTACATGCCCCGCACATATACCAGTATCGCATCAGTGATGTGTTATTGTACTGATTCCATGATGCAGTGTTTATAAGCCTGGAGGCGTCGGTGCTAACAGAAACAGCAAATCGTTACATCACCGCACAGTTGGAGATGGAATAAATGAGCTCTGACTTCACAACGCCTCCCAAAAAGGGCCACAAAAATAGCCGTCGTTTGATATCGCCACACCAGAAACGCATCTCTGGCAATTCTTGACCTTCCACCTACTCTAGCTACACTTTAGGTAGCAGTTAAAAGGGCCGAAGGTCAAACGCAGAAACTTCAAACATCGCTAGTCTGCTGCGCCGAGATCGGTCCTACCCACTGCGACACCCAGCGAGCGTTAGGCATATCGTGCCGGCCGAGTCCGTCTACATGTTACGCGCGCTTCTTGCTTTAAGTACAAGCAATTACAACTTGTAAGAATGACAGTAAAGTACAGTTTCGACATCCGTTAACCTAAATGAACCATTTTTCCTTGTGTACGATGTCCGCACAAGGAGTGATGGCTATCGATGCGACGCCCTTTCAGCAACGCACACAGGCTATCAGGGAAAGCTGCCGGCTGCACTCACCAGTACTTTTACGACTCACATGTAAGAATACATGCTAGTCAATTGGTAATTTGGTACGTCTTAGTGAACTAACAGACTGGCTAACTTATTTCTCAGCGCATTGTATTTGAATTTCACCCAGCGGTTTTTTAGTTGTAGGTATCGACAGGACTGCAAATCAGTACAGTGGCACTCCCGCTGTAATGGCATGTCGTCGCGTGCGCGAGAACACTACTCAATATTCAATCATGTACGAACGTATTCATCGAACTAGTCATCATTAAAACTCTGTGTATTTTGACCAGTAGCATGAGTGAGAAACAGCTCATAAAAATCGGCGGTAAAAGTCGGCAAACTGTGCCTGCTTCTAAGTCCATTTGATATTTTTCGGAGTTAGGATGTGAATTTTTAAAGAAATTTCACGGTCTTGCCATTATCGGCATGTCATTCGGTGCCGCTAGCCATTGCTTCGTCTAATAAAGACGCAATTGTTCTTTCGAAAGTAAGATCGCGTCTATATTGACTGTATATCTAAACATGAAGCCGAACGGTGTCCGTTTGGGAAGTAGTTTTACACAGAGCAGTGCATGTTTTTGCATGGCGTAGTGGAAGAGTACTTGGGTGAGGATCAGGAGGGGGCGACTTTGAATCCTTGTGACGGTCAATTTTTTTTTCATGTTTTCTTTGTTGTTTTTTTTATTGCGTTAATATATTCTGTATCACTTCTTTTACTAATACATTTATTTATGGCAGATAGGCGCCGCCGTTTTAACTCTGTAGAGCCGTATAGCGCTGGAATGTCCAGCGTCTCCCAGTAAAATACTGCTCCAGCGTCCCAGTATCCAGCGCGACACTGGGCCCGTAATCCGGTATGGCACTGGACCGTAGTACCCAGTGACACTGGGTTTTGTAATGGGGATCTATTAGTTTGCAATGTTATTAGGTGCGAAGCAGCTCTTTGACTAGGCTGTGTAACGCTGTCCCTCCGTGCGTACGAACGCGCCGCAACGCGCTCCCCTCGCCGCAGGTGTTGGAGCGGTGCCAAGTAGGTCACGCCGCAGCTGCGCGTTGACGTCACGCTCCCCTCGCAGTGCGCGCTGACGTCACTCTTTCCCTCGACTGCTTGTTGCGCTCATCGGGGCTTGGGTTTCGGTTTCGCCATTGAATTTGCCTGAATTTCGTTACTCCACAATAATTAACAGAGGCCGATTTTTTGAAATCTCAAAGCTGAAATAGGTTCTTGGCATGAAGGACTTCAATTTTCCCACTGGGACTTGACCACCTAACTCCGCTAATTAAAAAGTTAATTAATTTAACTTTTTTAGTTACTGTCGCAAATCGTGCCTTCAACCATCTTAAGATGCCTGCCGCTACAGAAAAAGCAATCGTGAAGACAGCGAGCAAATACCGCATTTTGCTGATTTTTTAAAAACAGTGGACACATTTCTTGAAACACCCTGTATATAGTGGCTACACTGTTTTTTTTTTTTTTAGCTTGCGCTAATGCGCATGCGTGTATTCCTGTTGTCGCTTCTTCTTTTGATATAAAGCATCCTGGGGTGCTATGCAGGATGGCCCGAGCTTCGGGCACACGAGTTTGCTCCGAGCTCGCACTGCGGCGGTCATGGCACAAAGACAGAGCGGAGCGCGTGATAGCAGCATTGACAAAAACGGCTACATGAACGAGCGTGGCGTCAAAAACGCCTGTAGGGCATCTGCGGCGGTAATCAAAGAAACACCGCGTGCGAACACGTCAGCGCCGCCACTCAGTCCACATTTCAACAGTGCAGCGACGTCAGCGTGATTGTCGCGCTATCTTTTTGCCAACTCAGCATTGCGCCTCCCACAAGCGTGTTCGTGGGCGTTCTCCCACTTTCGGGCATGTTCATTCGTTCCACCACAGCATGGAAATTTCCACTCTCGAAGGCAACAAGGGTGCACACGCTGCACTCTCGTGCAGCTCGTTTCGCTTCTATCAAATATTGCGGATAAATATACGGACAGGTTGTCACCAGGGGCACTCGCATCATTTCGGCGACGCGGCTGTGAGTGGTACGTCGTGAGCGCGGTGAAATTGAATGCGAGACATTGCAGCCACGTGATGATATAACTTTTATTTCTTGGTGCGTCTGTGCACAGTCTGCGCGATAAAGCAGATAGATGGATCATGCCGCTCGCTGGCGTTGCGGCGTGAGCACTGCTCCTTGGAAAGCGCAAACGCGGTGGGTGGACCCGATCTTCGCCGCGGGCGTCTGTCAATCAAACTGATTGACGCGTGAACTCGGGTACAAACTCGTTGATTATGAGAAGGCCCCAGTTCAACTCGTGACTGTCATGGTGCCGGTTTTACTGTCAAAGGTTTCATGCGGTGGACGCTAAGCAGCGGCTCCTTTGCATATAAAATAATTTCGTCAGCCTTTACTACTTGTGCAAGGCTGGAGCCATAGAGGAGCTTGTGATCACCTAGCTTCTTCCAGCGTTTTAAGTCGGTCGTCTACTCAGTCTGCTCGGCATACGCTTCGAAGTAAAGAACGCATCAGCTCCGTCTTAATTTTGATTATACTAATTAGGCAGGACTTAATTACCAAGATATTGAACAGTTTTGTCTTGATTGGTAAGGTTTTAATTAAAACGACAATAATTACATCGGGTGCGATTAGCATGATCTTGATTAGTGTGCAGCTAATTAACATAAACCTAAATCGCATGATCTTGATTAGCGTCATATTATTAAGGTCTAATTAGGATGACTTTACTTAGCGTGCTTATAATTAACGTCGCGTTAATTAGCCTGGTATTAGCACGGTCATAGCTTTACATGGCTTCATTATCATGGTCTTTGTAAGGTAGGGCTTCATTAACTCGATCTTAGCATGCCTTGGCTTAATTAGCTTGTTCATAGCATCTCTTGACTTATTTAGCTAGGTGTACCGCCCAGCCACTTAGCTAATTAGCCGGGCGCACGTCCTCGGGCAGCGAGCACACCATGAAGGGATGAAGAGGGCGCGCGCCAGTCGAGCAACGCGCAAGAATGTGCAGGCTGACCATCATGATTGTATACGTGGCCTCGGGTTTAGCTACTGTCGCGATATTGTAAGGTGCTCGGCCGGAACTGATCTCAGAGGCCACCGTGCTAATTATTCTAAAGGATACTTAGTACAGACATTAAAAGCTTCAAAATGAATTTAAACAGCCCCTGCCTTTAAAAAATATCATCAGTAAACCTTTCTGGCACTTTTATTGCATGGGTACACTTCTGCACTCAGTGGAACGACAAACAAATGAAAGAAGGTGCCTCTGGTTTGAAAACACCGCCCAATTTTGTCGACCGTCCTTGACGTGACGCCGCTTTCCATCCTAACCAATGGAACGCAGCGCGCGCTGAAGGGTGGATCTGACCTTTTCGTACTGTTGGCTCGTTCAAAAAAGGGGGTGTCGCCAGAGCTCGGAAAGATCCCGAGTTTCGCCAAGCTCGGGCCATCCTGCATAGCGCCCCCTGTTCACACACGCTTTTTTATCAATCGATTCTCAGCTAGTATCCTTGCTGTGATACGTCATTGTCCGTTTTATGTTATATTACCATCGCATGTGTACTGCATCACTCCTACGAAGACCGGATTCGCGGCCGAAACGTCACTATTTGCAGTGAGAATATCCCTAAGTGCTTGATTTCTGGATAGCTTTTCCTGGCGGGTGCTGTGTTGAAACGCTTCATTATATATATATATATATATATATATATATATATATATATATATATATATATATATATATATATATATATATATATATATATATATATATATATATATATTTATATAGCACACATCGAAAAGCAAAATGCTTTTACTAACGTTTCGGCCGTGGCACGGCCTTCGTCAGAGTAAGTAGGTCTGTTACAATGCAGCCGCTTTTATGGGCTCACGTGTCGAAATATCAGTACAGCAGATAGTACACTCGAAATAAAAAGCAATTGATATTCTGTTGCAAAAGACTGCGTTAACATGACTGACATGCGATAGGTACATGAATATACACGTTTTGAATGTTCCTTGAGTATCAACACGTGGCGCACAGTATGGTCGGCGGGGCATGGGAAAATAGCTGTGAAGTAAACAACTGACAAAAAAGAAAGAAAGAAAGAAAACCAGCACGTACAAATAAATTAATAATATGAAAAGCCGTGTTATTTTAGTGCGAGACAGGTGACCTTTCCAACGTTTTCATTGATACCTGAACGAATGGCATAACATTTATGGATCAAGAAGGATTCCCTCATTTCCCTATCGTGATTTGTCTTGAAACCGGACTGAATAATGGTAGCCCTAACTTTTTCGAAACCATGGCCAGGCGTACTGAAATGCTTGGACAACGGTAGATTGGGGAGGCTTACGGCATGTGCACGATGATTGTTAAAACGAATTCTGAAACTTGTCCCCGTTTGACCTATTTATTCAGCTTTGCATGTTGTACACTCGAGAAGATAGACGACATTGGTATTGTCACATGTGTAGTAACCATTGATTGTTAATTAAAAGCTCGATGAGCTACTTGAAACTGTTTTAGATGTCGTCATTTGCGCGCACACAGAACGAGACCCTAGCGAGGGTCTCGTTCTGGCAGACTTGGTGCCTTCAGGTAGTATGCGAGGGATTATTGCTCAGCTGCCAGCTCGTAATAAGATCACGTGCTGCGTGACGCCAGCAGGCAAAAAAAGAGTGTTCTACACTCGCCGCAATGGCAACAGGCGGCGCTGACCGACATTCCCACGTTTAAATGCACATATAAACCCTATAAAGTGGACGGAGGGATGACCGCCACCGTAGCTCAGTGGTAGAGCATCGGACGCGTTATTCGAAGGTCACAGGTTCGGCCCTCGCCGGTGGCAAGTTATCTTTCCGTCCACTTTTCGTTCTTCACATTTGCATTACAATTACTTCTAATACCATCCCCTATACTTACCTTGGCATCATTGTCTGTTAGTTCTCATTAATATTGTGTCTAACAAAGCAAACGAGCCCTTAAACTTACACTTCTTTCCTTCATTCATAGCGAGGGTCTCGTTCTGGCAGACTTGGTGCCTTCAGGTAGTATGTGAGGGATTATTGCTCAGCTGCCAGCTCGTAATAAGATCACGTGCTACGTGACGCCAACAGGCAAAAAAGAGTGTTCTACACTCGCCGCAATGGCAACAGGCGGCGCTAACCGAGGCTTCCACGTTTAAATGCACATATAAACCATATAAAGTGGATGGAGGGATGACCGCCACCGTAGCTCAGTGGTAGAGCATCGTACGCGTTATTCGAAGGTCGCAGGTTCGGTCCCTGCCGGTGGCAAGTTATCTTTTCGTCCACTTTTCGTTCCTCATATATACATTACAATTACTTCTAATAACATCCCCTATATTTACCTTGGCATCATTGTCTGTTAGTTCTCATATATGTATATATTGTCACGCGCTAGGGCTTGAACAAAGGTAGAAGCAGACGCGACTGTCAAAATGTCATACACGAAGAGAAGGTTCTCCAGCTGACGCGGCTTCCTCGTCTTCGTCGTTCTCGCTGGTGCCGAGCACCACCGCTCACTGGCACAGAACACCAGGTGGCATTACTCCTCCTCCCCAACGGAGCATCGACTCGATGCTCAAACCAAAAGCGTTCAGCAAAGTGGGTGAAGAGAGACAACACAAACAAACATAAAACAAAGTGGCACACGAAAGAAAATGCGTTCTGGGGTCGGCAATCAGAAATAAACGGCATTCACTGTTCACACGAAGAATGCACAGTTCACACGAAAAAAAATGCGTATCACCGAGTAAACTACGGCTTTAGGCGGACGACGTGTACAATCTCTGGGCGTGGTAACTGGCGCTGGGACGGTGGCGAGCCTCCGTCTAGAACCATTTCATAGTTCACCTCGCTCACACGCCTGAGTACTTTATAAGGTCCAAAGTACTTGCTCAGGAGTTTCTCGCTGAGACCTCGCCGTCTAATGGGAGTCCAAACCCAAACTTGTTGACCAGGTTCATAGGTAACGTCTCGATGGTGGGCATTGTATCGCCGTGCATCTGCACACTGTTACGTTCTGATGTGCACAAGGGCCAGTTGGCGCGCTTCCTCTGTGCGCTGAATGTACTCATCGACGTCAGGTGCTAATTGGTCGAGCTGGTCGATGTCCTCATACGGAATCATGGCGTCTAGCATAGTTTGGACATCTCGACCATAAACGAGACGAAACGGTGTGAAGCGTGTAGTGTCCTGCGTCGCAGTGTTATATGCAAATGTTGCGTACGGCAGGATTTCGTCCCACGTTTTGTGCTGCACATCGACGTACATAGAGATCATGTCTGCCAGCGTTTTGTTTAGCCTTTCCGTCAAACCATTGCTCTGAGGGTGGTATGCAGTGGTCTTTCGATGGCTTGTGTGACTCAACCTGAAGATGTCATCCAAGAGCTTCGCCGTGAATGATGCCCCTCGGTCAGTGATGACGAATGACGGGGCACCATGTCGAAGCACAATGTGGTGCGTAAAAAAACTGGCAACTTCAGATGCAGTCCCTCGTGGCAGTGCCTTCGTATCAGCGTAACACTTCAAATAATCTGTTGCAACAATAATCCATTTGTATTCGGAGGAAGACAAAGGAAACGGTCCCAGGAGGTCCATTCCCACTTGATCAAACGCGCATGTCGTGGATCGATCGGTTGTAGAAGGCCTGCAGCCTTTAAGGGTGGCGACTTGCGGCGCTGGCATTCACGGCATCCCTTCACGTAACCTTTGACGTAGGTAACCATTTTAGGCCAGTAGTAGAGTTGTCGCACCCGATCCAAAGTCCTAGAGTAGCCCAGATGGCCAGATGTGGGCTCGTCGTGGCAAGCCAATAGGATTTCATCGCGGAGGGCTTGAGGCACGACCAGGAGATGAGATCTGTCGCCAGCACCGGTGTTTCTTTTATATAAGACGCCATCTCCAAGGCAAAATGACGGCAACGTTCATGACATTGGACGAGGAATGGGCGCTGTGCCACCTTCTAAGTTATCGATAATTAGTCTGAGGTCGGTGTCATTTCGCTGTTGAGAGATCAGATCCGGCACACTGAGAGTTCCCACGAAGGCGCCGTCTTCTGTGGCTGCACTGTCGGATTCAAGGGGTGCTCGTGATAGCGTGTCGGCATCTTCATGCTTTTTGCCTGACTTGTACACGATGGTGACATCAAATTCCCGAAGACGCAGACTCCACCGGGCAAGTCTCCCTGAAGGGTCTCGTAGATTGGCCAACCAGCACAAAGCGTGATGATCAGTCACTACTTGAAATGGTCTTCCGGATAGATATGGCGTAAACTTTGTTATAGCCCAAATGACCGCGAGACATTCTTTCTCTGATGTGGAGTAGTTGGATTCTGCACGAGATACAGTGCGGCTCGCGTAAGCTATTACCCGTTCGATCCCGTCATGTCTTTGTACCAAGATAGCTCCGAGACCGATATTGCTGGCATCAGTGCGTAACTCTGTGTGAGCATCTTCATCGAAATGGCCGAGCACGGGAGGAGAAGATAACCGATGTTGTAGTTCCAGAAATGCAGTCTGTTGTTCGTCAGCCCAGAGGAATGGTGTGTCGTCAAGCGTGAGGCGGAATAGCGGCTCCGCAATCTTGGAGAAATTTTCGATAAAGCGCCGGTAATACGCGCACAGACCCAGAAATCGTCGAAGACTTTTCTTGTCAGTTGGAGCTGCAAAAGCGGCCTCGGCAGCAGTCTTGTCGGGATCAGCCCGAACACAAGCGGCACTCACGACGTGACCGCGAAACTTTTGTTCTTCGTAGCCAAAATGACATTTCTCAGGTTTGAGCGTGAGGTCAACTGATCGAATGGCTCCGAGTACATTCCGAAGGCGACGAAGATGCTCGTCAAACGTTTCCGAAAACACAACGACATCATCAAGGTAGACGAGGCAGGTTTTCCACTTGAAGTCAGCAAGGACGGTATCCATCATTCGCTGGAATGTGGCTGGAGCGGAACAGAGGCCGAAAGGGAGCACTTTGAATTCGTAAATGCCGTCCGGAGTTACAAAAGACGTTTTCTCGCGGTCCCGTTCATCGACTTTTATTTGCCAATAGCCACTCTTCAGGTTGATGGAGGAAAAATACTTCGCGCGCCGCAGCCTGTCTAGAGAATCGTCGATTCTAGGCAGTGGGTACACGTCTTTCTTTGTGACGTTGTTCAACTTCCTGTAGTCGACACAAAAGCGAAGCGTGCCATCTTTCTTTTTGACGAACACGACTGGTGATGACCAGGGGCTGCTTGAAGGCTGTATCACGTCATCTTGGAGCATTTCTTTAACCTGTGTTTGAATCGCGTGTCGTTCGGTCGGGGACACACGATAAGGCTGCTGCCGTATGGGGTGTGCGTCGTCGTAGGTGATAATACGGTGCTTCGTAATCGGTGTTTGGCGTATCTTCAAGGAACGTGCAAAGCGAGTCTGGAACTCTTGTAACAGCTCACTCATACGTTGTTTGTTCTCTTCAGAAAGCGCTGGACTGATGTCGACGCCGAGTAGAGGTGCTTCAGCAGTGCCGACGGCCTCGGAAGCAAAACACTCGGTGACATTGCCGAATGGGTCGGCGTAGGCGATGACAGTTCCAGACAAAATGTGCCGGTGCTCGTAGCTGAAGTTCGTGACAAGAACGTCGCAGTGATCATCACGAAAATCAACAAGGCTTCTCCGCTACGCAGACACCTTGGGATAGCAGGAGGGAGCGATTGCTTTCCACGACCGCTTCACCGTGTATAACTCCGTCACACGCAACTTGAACCATGACACTTGTACGCGGTGGTAACGTCACAGTGTCGTCGATGACGCGAAGAGACGCACGAGGGTGGCTGGAGTCCGTAGTAGCTGCTGTGGCGTTTGTAGTGGAGAACGTGACGAGACGTTGTCGAATGTCAATTATAGCACCGTGTTCCCTGAGAAAGTCCATGCCAATGATCAGGTCTCGAGAGCACAGACGGAGAACGCTCAAACTGGCGACAAACGTACAACCGCGGACTTGCAATCTTGCCGTGCACATACCGAGTGGCGTGACGATATGCCCGCCAGCTGTACGAATCGGCGTTCGGTTGCAAGGCGTCGTTACTTTCTGCAGAAGGGCGGCCAGTGTTTCACTAATTATGGAATAGTCCACACCAGTGTCCACTAAAGCACTCACTTCGCGACCGTCTAGCAGTACAGAAATATCTAAGGAGACTCTTCCCCAATCAGACGGCGATGTCGTCGTCGATGTATCGTCAGTCCACGTCGATAGGGGGCCTTGAGCATCATCAGACTGAGTGGCCTTGCCCCCGAAGGTTGCTGTGGCTAGTTTTCCCGACTCGGGCTGGGCGAGCGGCCCTGCACCGCGCTCGAATAGGTGCGACGATTAGGCGATACGGCCGTGGTGATGGGGAACGTGAATGGTGTCGGGGTGTCGTGGATCCGCGCTGCTGGGCAACGTAGTCAGCAATTTCCGAAGGCCGCTGGCCGAACCTAGGTGGTGGAGAATTTACCGAAAATCCGCGAAGGCCCAGCTCTCGGTAAGTGCACTGTCGGTAGACATGCCCTGCTTCGCCACAGTGAAAGCAAAGGGGACGTCGATCGGGTGCACGCCACACGTCTGATTTTCGCGGAGCCGGTCGACGTTCGCTGTAGTACGGACCCGCTTGGACTGCCTGAAGCATGGCCGGGGCCGCGGTGTGAAGCGGAGCCGAAGGTGGTGCTGGCTGGCGCAGAGTTTGAGCGTACGACATGCGAGGGAACTCATTTAGCGGCTGAGGTTCTGGGTTAAGAGACGGTTCTCTTAGTGCCTGATGAACTTCGTCTCGGATGACGCTGGACAAGGAGCTGACTGTAGGCGACGATGGTACCGATAGCTTCTGCAGTTCTTCGCGGATTACAGAGCGTATGAGCTCTCGGAAGAAGTCGACGTGGCCCCGAAAACCGCGCATGTAGTTCGTAGCGGAGGCAAAGTTGACTTGGCGTTCGAACGACTGGGCCCGTTGCCGAAGCGTGCTTTCGATTAGAACGCCTTCAGTAAGAAATTCTGACGCAGTCTTGGGTGGACTGCGCACAAGACCGCCGAACAGCTGCTCTTTCACCTGCGCATCAGGTACCGCACCTTCTTCTCTTCCGGCTTGTTTGGATCGGCTCGTCGGAAAAGGCGCGTCATGTCCTCAACATACATTGCTACACCTTTGTTTGGCATTTGGATACGGCACTGGAGATCACGCTCAGCTCGCTCTCGGCGATCGGGAC
>JALIZH010030383.1:0-13710 GCA_030522465.1 Rhipicephalus appendiculatus | reverse complement strand
TGTTTGATTGGATTATCTTACACGGGAAGCTCTTCACATACGCAATGTCTAGCCTCTCACTGTTTGGCGATGACCGACAACAGTAGACATACAAGATGAGAAGCTCACACAGGAAGCTAGCCACGTATTCATGCAGTCCCTTGCACGGTTCTTAGCTGGTATGTTTACTGTTGTCGATCGTCTTCGAACCCAAAGAGCGCGTACACTTTGCGTCGCTCCCTTTGTATCAGTGGCAAGACAACTCGTACAGGCCAAGGCCCGATTTCACGCAGGGTTTTCGTTCGCAAAGCCCCTTTCTGCCGTAGGCCAACAGGTTTGGTTAATAATATTTATAGCATCCGGATTCTACGGAATTTTTTCCTTACTAAGAATTACAGCGGCTGACGTTGTTTGTCAATATGGGCCTATAAATGACTCTTCGACATGCGTAAGCTTCCACCAACGCAGTGTGAGGGAAAAAAAGGAACAGTGAAATGGAGCTGTCACTAAATGCATGGCGTTATGTAGTTGCAATAAATATGATGTGGTGGGTGGATTTTGGAAATATTGGTACCAGCGCTAACGTTTGCGAATGAAGTTAAGTGCTTTAAATGGTAGGTCTTTCCCGAGTTTCCCAAAGAGAGTGGTCAGCCTCGCATTCCGAGCCTTTAAAGAAAAATCTTCAACATAGGCAGTGCAGTTAGGTTGAAGTGAGAGGCTCGAAGCACAAGATTATCCTTGCGGAACGACTTAGAGAAAAGATTAATACTCGAGCTTAGTGCACAATTATTTGGACCTCGGACGCGTGGGTAATAGAAGCTTGGCAACCATGTATGAGGTTACTGATTGTGTAAGTAGAAAACCAGCTGACATAAAAACAAAAGTGAGAGATACATAGAAGGGGCAAATTGTATGCAAAATGTGCCAAAAAAATGACCGTGAAGATTGAGACAGACAGCTAAAACAAAAAAAGTTATAAGGAAATGTCTGCATGCTAACGCATTGGACAGTGCTCCGCTGGGGTTTCTACGCCCAAGACTGGCAGCCTGGCAATAGCTTGTACCAGTGTAAGTGTCCTCAACTCTAGATAAGGCATGAGTCTCCTGTAAAAAAAAAAAAAAGAAAACAAGAGTCCAGAAACTTCTCAACACAATTAATTTACATGCACCGATAATCGTTCAGAGTTGTTCTTTTCTTATGCGTAATAATGTACAGAAAAGAATAGAAAAAGACATTGACCTGAACCGGAATCATTCACGCATAATTAGCTGAATGTTGTAAAAAAAAGATGGCTCATCAGTACATAAAAATCATAAAGAAATAGCCAGGAAGCTAATGCGGCATGTGAAATAACACCTCCAATTGGAAAAAAAATAATATTTCACCGCGACGTTTCAAAAGGTGCACGCATATAAAGTATCACAGGATGCACGAGTAGCTGATGTACATGCGGCATTTAATGCAGCTTTCTATTTACCTCAGTTACCCTTAGAGTGATATCATGGGATCTTAGTTATGTAAAAGTGGGCGTCCTCCTGACTACCGTAATAACCATATGAGCGATGAAGACAGCGCAAGTGACCTTGCCATTGTTACCATCATCATAATTGTTGATTTGAAGTTCTGTTATTACATGAAAATACACAGTACTGGTTAGACCCATAGCGATTGGCTTGCAGGGGGGTCTAAATAATTATGCACTGACGTGAAAAAAAATTCTGCTAACAATGCAGATATTTTATAAGTATACTTCAATTAAAACAAGAGAAAGGAAAATGAACATAGAGCAAAACATCAAAGGTAGAGACACATTGATAGCAGTTATAATATTGCACATTTTAACGCTACGGGCGTGAAACGGATTGCATGTATACTGTCCTGCAAAAATAAAAAGTCAGTTTCGCCGCAAGGGCGAAACAATTAATGCGATAGCAACAAATTGGCATTTCACGCGAAGAACGGCAAGCAGATCGAAACTTGGAGCGCGCTGCTCAAGCGCGAAGGACGCACGAAACATACGCACTGGTATACACAGGACGAGCGCGAACAAACAAGTGTCACAGTTGTTACTTCACTGTGTTTGAACAGCACGCTTCTTTCGGAATCGGGGCCTCTGCAGCGAGCGAAGTGACCTTTGTGCGCTCTGTAACCAAAACTCACTCTTTCTGACGAAAGCACACGACGTAAAACTGCCCCCATCCCCCCACCCCAAGATAAGCGCACGCGCGTGCTCGGGCAAAGGCGACTACGTCCTGCAGGCCGAAGTGCAAGGGGAGCCAACGCATCGCAACGAGTGGGGCGCCGAGCACGCACTTTGCGCCATCTCACTTTCTTCTTGGCTTTTGTACATATATATATATATATATATATATATACATATATATATATATATATATATATATATATATATATATATATATATATGGAGCATGACGGCGAAAAGCAGCCGAGAGTGTCCATATAATTGCTATCGCAATAAAAGAAAAGTATACAAAGCATGTCAAATATGATTATCTTAGGCTTTTAATCAATTTTTATTAAAACAAAGAATAGAGAAAAAAGTGTGTGTTTGTGTAATTGTTTATTCATTTTTTCGGAAAAAAAGTTCTCCCTTGTCATGCCCACGCCACCCAGCTGTCGCCATGGCTTCTTGGTCAGGATGCTGCTGTCGTCGCGCCGTCACACCTATCGTCGTCGGCCCGTCGAGGCACAATTGTAAAACTAAAACGCGCTGTCTCGTCAGCTGAGCTTCGTCTTTCTGTAATCGCACAGCCACAGAAGTGGTTTATTACGTCTGTCACCTTTTCCTTGCTGAATGCACGTCTTACCGCAGACATTCCGCTGATTTAAACAATTAGGGGCGAAGCTCCTTATGCCGTGGGTCGTGCGTCCCTTGTTTGTAGTACGTAGTAGCCACCTGCGTGATGACGATGACGCTGCCATCACGGCACACCACATGGAATATGGTGTGCCGTGATGGCGATGACGATCGCGATGCCATACAACATATGGCATCGCGATATGGTCTCACATGCACATCGTTTGACCACATGCAACCAACCACCATCACGTCTTTGCCGTGGGTCGTGCGTCCCTTGTAGTTTGTAGTACGTAGTAGCCACCTGCGTGATGACGATGACGCTGCCATCACGGCACACCACATGGAATATGGTGTGTCGTGATGGCGATGACGATCGCGATGCCATACAACACATGGCATCGCGATATAGTCTCACATGCACATCGTTTGACCACATGCAACCAACCACCATCACGTCTTTGCCGTGGGTCGTGCGCCCCTTGTAGTTTGTAGTACGTAGTAGCCACCTGCGTAACCAGCAGTATCTCCCTGTGTGATTACGATGACGCTGCCATCACGGCACACCACATGGAATGTACCCACTAAGCGTCATAACGATGACGCTGATGACGATGACGATCGCGATGCCATGCAACACATGGCATCGCGATATGGTCTCACATGCATATCGTTTGACCACATGCAACCAACCACCATCACGTCTTTGATGATGTACCTCCGGAGCTTCGCCCACTCATCATCATTCACTCCGCGGATATGCTGTGATTTTTTCTTTTTTTGTTTCCCTCAACGAGGCCCGCAATACTCAAATTGTGCAAAATTTTTTTCTTACTGCTAGCCGCACTGCGCAACACATACAGCGAGCTCCGAATAAAAATGAGACACACATTTGCCTGAGTACCACAGGTTTCTCTATATATGGAAGGAAATTATGGCTGCTCACTAATAACACAAGGACACACAAGACATGGACGAGCGCAAACTTTCATGTTGAAAGTTTGCGCTCGTCCGTGTCTTCTGTCTCCTTGTGTTATTAGTGCGCTGCCGTAATTTCCTTCCAACTATGAACCAACTCGCCCAGCAGCAAGTTTTATTTCTCTATATTATATTACCAAACTTACTTGAACCTCTACATTATACGGTATACCAAGTTTCCAAAGTCTTGTAGACATAAATGGTGCTGCTCAGTATCCACCTAATTGTTTAATTAGAACAAGCACTGCATTTTTATTGGTTACTTCAGAGATCCCAGATTATAGGGTGTTACATGAACTGCCAAAATTTACTCATTGCTATTTTAGGCTCAATTTCTTGTCAAAATGGCGGCTCCTCTGCCTACTCGGCGTTAATCGGGAGATCTTACACTGGAGCGGGATCTACGGTATAAAAGGAGCTACCTGCTCTCAATGGGGTATCTACAGGGCTCAATCACTTTCGACGTCTTTTATATTGACAAATGGGACCTACCTAACGAGGTTTTGCTGGCTTGGGTTCGTGCACGCTTGTAGTTCGGACGCGTTATCCGAAGGTCGGTAGGTTCGGTCCCTACCGGCGGTATGTTGTCTTTTAGTCCAGTTTAATTGCTTCGCATACATCAGAAAATTGCTACACTGGAGTTAAAGGGACGCTAAAGAGAAAAACGATTTTTTTTTGCGTATTAGTGAAGTACAATTTCACAATCCCGAAAACGCCACTCTCACTGCGAGAAGACGCTTGGTAAGCGCGTAAACGTGTGAAAAGAAAGTTCGGGTGGAGACGCCACCCTGAGATTCCCGCACCAAACACCGTTACGTCATAGATTTTGACGGCGTCTACTAGGTCCTACTTAATTCCTAATCGGTAAAAATGAAGTACATTGCCATCTCTGGGGGTCATAGACCACCAGAGAGTCAACGTCGCGAAAATACGAAAAATACGTTTTGAAATTTGTGACGCCACGTGCAATGATTTCGGCGCGAAATTTAAAAATTCAAACTTTGAACCTTGATTTTATTTTTTTTAATGATGAACTTACGGTAGTGAGACTTACGACATTAGAGTTCTCGGAGTACAGTTTATCAATCTCAATACGACATTAGAGTTCTCGGAGTACAGTTTATCAATCTCAATGCGACATTAGAGTTCTCGGAGTACAGTTTATCAATCTCAATGCGACATTAGAGTTCTCAGAGTACAGTTTATCAATCTCAACCAAGTCATTGATTCACTTTAGTGTCCCTTTAAAGACTAGAAGTAATGTCCCCACACCTCCCTTGAAGGCGTCTGTCGGTTTCATTACGTTGTGTCGAACAAAGAAAACGAGCCATTGATTCATACCCCTTACGACTGTACTAATGTCACTCTAAATACGTAATCTGCCGCTACTACTGCTGCCGCAGTGACTGACCTGGAGTGGAGGCGAGTACCAGGAGCGTAGTCGGGGGGGGGGGGGGGGAGGGGGTGTAGGAGGTTTACAACCCTCTCGATAAAGAAATTGTCAATTCTGCATGTCTATATGTACACGGACACAAAGAAATGCACGCACCAACTTACATAAAGGGAGATTGAACACTCACCCCCCCCCCCCCCCCCGTCGAGAAAAAAAATTCTGGCTACGTTACTGGCGAGTAACCAACGATGAGGCTTACGCGCGAAAGTCACTGAGCTCATTTCACTATCAAGGGTAAGAGCTGGGCGACGTGCCTGCTATCGTAATACTCGTAAAAGTTGATAAAAGAGGAGCACAAAGCAAATAGCAGGTACTTGCGCCGATAAGGAGAAGATAAAAGTTTATTCCTCTTTCGTGGAGACCTTGTACTTCCACGTGGCCACTCAGTCAAGTAGCACTGCAGGTGGCAAATATACAAGTGTAATTCTTCCTTTTTTTTTCCCCCAACGTTTCGCAAGGCAATAAAAGTCGCCCCACCAAGACCGCACTACAAGAGTCAATTTGTTAACGGCGTATACGCCCTTACAGGTGACAGGGAATCTGCTGTTTTTACACAGTGCGTTGCAGTCACAAGTGCTGAGAATTTGCAATACCATCTGCTTCCCCTCACAGCGCCGATGAAGCACATTGGAGAAGCCTAAGAGCATTAATATCAAGAATACTTTTTTAGAAGCGGTACGGTTTTCTCGACACTGCAACCAATTTATTCCTGTCATACATTTTAATTTTAAAAAAAATCATCTACAAGTCCACGACATCATCATTGAAGAAACATCTCAAATGCACGCCTTTCATTGTCATCGTCAACCTCATCATTCTAATTACAGCCTACTTTATTGTGGGCGAGGCCCACCGCTGGAAAAGCTGGCGCCACCGTCGGCGTGACGTGCTACGCAGGGTCAGGTGGTCGTAGTGGTTGCGTTGTCTGTTTCGAAAGCGCCGAAGCGAGCTGAAAACGAAATCTTAGAATTCCAGCTGCGCTACTATTTCTTATTAAGTGGGGGGGGGAGTTTTCCCACATTTAGTGGGCGCTTAGCAACACTTGAAAGCTGTGTCCTACGTAGTGACTCCCTTGGAAGGTATCTTATATTGTAGGCCACTGCTCGGTGGCGCAGTGCAGAACGTACGTAAAGCAGTGTGGTTTCATCCTTCTGACACGACCGTAGGGTAAGGAGCTGTGTGAAGCGTGGAGCGCAGAATGAGTAAACAGCCTTTGAATAGAACACGTGCCTGTAGCCAGCGCTTCCGCGAGGAAAGATTTCTGCTTCCTTCGTGGGTCTGCGATGCTTCGGTGACTCACCAGAAAGTGCTCACTTAGACGCTCGCCCGTGCACGTTGCGCGGTTAATGACTCCTTTTTGCTGTAAGCTAGAGCATATGAAGCCCACCCCCGTATCATCCCCTAAATGTGTGTGTATTCCTACCGGAAAAATGTCACGCATTTTGTGCCAAAGACGTAATCTTGCCACAAAAATTGCTGGCGAACTCGCCCAAGAATGGTCACATTCCCTCGAGCAGTGACTGTGAACTTTGATTCTAATTCCGCGGTCGCGATCGCTGGCGCGCGCGCTATCTCGGCAGGCATCAGCGGACGGCTCTTATAACCCTTCTAGTCCTGCGCTCTAAACACGCTGCGCTCGCTTATCCCTAAAACGGCCGTATTCTCTTACACCAGCGTTTAGTTGAGTTACGGCGAGATTGGATCTAAAAGAGCCTTACTTCCTATAACATTGGCAATCCATTTGCTATCGCTTTCATTACTTCGCCCCTTGCGGTGTAACGTAGATTGTTTTTTTAAATGCGAAGCATTTCTTAGCGAACTTCGGCGAGTTTGAGCGTATCTATCTATCTATCTATCTATCTAGCCGCCTACGACTTTGTGCTCTCCTGGTCGTATCGTTAATGGGATTTATACCAAATTTGGTATGGCATAACATGACCGTATGACGAACATAAATGGCTGGTCACATCATGAAAATCATGATTAACTTGTCATGAAAGTATGATTTACATGCCACGCTCGTGGCACGCTCGCGGCGGTTTCGTTAGCTTGACATACACCAAATTTGGGATTGAGTCACGTGACTGTATGACGAACATAAATGACAGGTGGTAATATGCAAATAATGACGTGCATGTCATGAACAACATAATTTACATGCCACGTTCATGGCGCGCTCGCGGCCGTTTCGTTAGCCTGATATACACAAAATTTGGGGATTGAGTCACATGACTGTATGACGAACATAAGTGACAACTGGTAATTTGGAAATCATGACTTGTCATGTGCGACATGACTTGCATGCCATGCTCATGGCGTGCTCGCGGCCGTTTCGTTAACTTGAGATACACCAAATTTGGTATTGAGTGACATGACTGTATGACGAACATAAATGACGAGTGGTAATATGGAAATCATGACATGTCATGAGCGACATGACTTGCATTCCACGCTCATGGCGCGCTCGCGGCCGTTTCGCTAGCTTGATATACACCAAATTTGGTATTGAGTGACGTGACTGTATCGCGAGCATAAATGACAAGTGGTAATATGGAAATCAGGATATGTCATGTGCAACATGACTTGCATGGCACGCTCAGGACACTCTCGTGGCCGTTTCGCTAGCTTGATATACACCAAATGTTAAGGCGAAAACCTTTAATGTCTCATGCTCATGTCCGTCCGTCCGTCCGTCCCTCCAGCCGTGCCTTGGCACGGTGCCAGGTGGGCGCCGAGGCGCACAAACGGACGCTGGGGTGCCCAAACGGACGCCGGTCGCGTTGGACTCTACAGCGCTCGCGCTTTGCTTCCGTAGCGTCGCTTTGCCCTGCGTCTCTAATCATGCAAGGAGGGAGACGCGCACATCACGTTCCATTCTTACTGACCCCGTCTCAGTGGGCACAGGCGTTCGAGGAACACGCTTTATAATTGACGAAGTGTACGTCAATTTACACTCTGGAACGCGGATGGCGCCTGCAAGATGCGCAAAGCGCGAGAATACGAACGCATGCGAAACGAGGGCAGATTTGTCTCGCGTCTCGCTGCGATTCGAGGTAACAAATTAGGCGAACATAAGTAGCAGGTGGTAACATGAAAATCTTGGCATGCATGTCATCTACACTGCCATTTACATGCCACGCTCATGGTGCGCTTGCGTGCAGTTCGCTAGCTTGATATACATCAAAATTTGTATTGCGCGACGTGACTGTATGATGAACACAAATGACAAGTCCTAATATGTGAATAATGACATGCATATTATGTACAGCATGATTTGCTTCTTGCTGGCTGCTTCGCATTACATCGATTCCCACAGTGCGTGGGATCTGCCAGTTTTTTTCTTTTTGTGATGAAAAACAAATGTATTTTTTCGCCCTTTGTAGTTGTGAATGCAAGTTATGTGCAGGGGGTGGATTATAGGCGAAGAACTGCGGCACTGATCTAAACAGCGCCCCACCATATCCACACGCAGCTGTGCGTACGCGGCTTTGCGTACTTGTCGGACGGCGGAAGCGTCTGGTCTGCCTTATGTCGGCCTTGTTTTTCAACGCGCTGGCAATCCAGGGACTGGAGGCAGGGGCGTAGCCAGAAATTTTTTTTCGGGGGGGGGGGGCGCCTAGATTTCGGGTGGGGCACCTCCTTGAAATGGTCATTTTTCGCTCTGTATGCCATGGCGAAAAAAATTTCGGGGGGGGCACGTGCCCGGTGTGCCACCCCCTGGCTACGCCACTGACTGGAGGCGCCTACAAACAAACCCATATCGCGACATGCACACACTCAGCAAAATGCGGCCTTCTGAATACTCTGACTGCTGCCCTTGGTGCGGCGAACTACCAACACTCATTCACATCACTCGGAATTGCCGACAAAGGCCAGCAGAGGGCAACTCACCCTTCATCACATGAACCCAGTTCGATAGGTCGTGGCCGGTGCGACTCAGCCGGCACGACCTGGGAAGCCAGCAGGCAACCTTGGACCAAGCCAAGCGAGTCGATTGAGCCGGGCCCGTCAGACTGAGGATCGATCCACGGGATCCTCGGTCTGACGTTTCAATAAAACGTTCCTTCCTACTCCTCAATATCGCACTCGGTGTACTTCTTGGGATGCTGTAGACAGCGGTGACGCAAGGCTTCCTTTTCCCCAGTGTTGCCAAGTCAAAAGTAACAATCCCGCAACTGAAGCCCTTAAAACCCGCTAAAAACCGCTAAATTCAGCATTTGTGCCCAACTCACATACATTTTAGAAAAATTAAGTTAACAAAAAAAAAATTCTTGACTTGAAGCTATCTGCCTTAACATGACATAGTGATTGCATTAAACTTGAACAGTGAAACAGCGCAAGAACAGGACGAAGACGAGATGATACAGTCTACAACCAGTAAATTGCATGAGATCAAAGTTGTAAACAAACTTATAATTCTTGGCCAAACTTATAGTTCTTTGCCAATCCCCCGCCCCACCTGAGTAGGAGCCACAGTGAATAGGAGGAAAACAAGACATCTTGGACTCCTCTTGTGGCACGAGGTCCTTGGCATCTGCAGGATATATATAGTTTCCGGCATTTGTTGGTTGGTAAGAGATCGCCTTCTTTCTCTAATATCTTGTTGATGGCTTCAATGGCGGAGAAGATAGCAATATTTGTTGCTGGGTGCGTTGGCTGGTGGATACCCAAGGGCTTTTCTACGAAATTAAATTTTTTTTCTGCAAGTAATGTGCATGTAATGCAGATTGCCCTTCTGTTGGAGTTTGGTGAAAACTGCTTTACTTTCGTGTGTTCGGACCAGGGGGCGTAGCCAGAAATTTTTTTCGGGGGGGGGGGGCACCACCTTGATTTCGGGAGGGGCACCTCCTTGGAATGGTCATTTTTCGCTCTGTATACCATGGCGAGAAAAAATTTCGGGGGGGGGGGGCACGTGCCCGGTGTGCCACCCCCTGGCTACGACACTGATTCGGACCAATCCCGTTGACTTCAATGAAGTGATGCGGGCACAGGTATGTTTTTCTCGCAGAAAAAAAAAACCGCCGAAAAAAAAAAGCTAGCAAGGCTTCCAAACCGCCAAAAATCCCGCCTCCCGCAATGCAACAATATCTCCCGCTAAACATAATAAAAACCCGCTAAACTTAGCCGGAAAACCGCTAACTTGGCAACACTGCTTTTCCCCATGTTGGACTGCAATAAATCACCGTCATCTTTGCAGGAAACAGCGGGTTATTCCGTTTTACGGCATGCATCGCCTTAACAAAACTAACGGAGAAGCGGACGGCGACCTCGCGCGACTGCCGGTGGCGCAATGACGACGTTTCTTTCGCGCTGTACCGAAGAAGACCGCAGTTTCTGCTTTTCTTTCACTGTAAAGCTTAAAACAATGCGGCGGCTACTGCGGCGCTACTTATCGCACTCAAGGGAACCAGCTCTTCACAATTTGTGTATTTTTTAGTTGCAACGCAGTTTTCCCGTCTCGGCGTACAGTTCGTTTGCGAACACGACAGGGGCCTGACTGACGGAATTTTCCTCAAAAATCTGTATTGTTTGAAAAAAGCCTAAAGCAGCTGCGCACTAGTGATGCCAAGCCTGAAGGAAGTGCGGGGCTGGGCGACATTCCTTGTTTCACTTTATTTTTCTCTCTTTTTCTCTTTCTTTTAATGACGGAGCTGCTTAAGCTTTTCGTTGTGCCGGGTAGTGCGAACAGGAATTATCATGATCGTGCACCAGCTTGCGCTCGCTTCAACCTCTCTTTGATCTTTTGCTTTGCTCCCCACAAAATGTACGCCAATTTATCTGGCATGGCAATTCAATAACTACAATGGGCGAGCCCGTTACGTCACTAAAGGTCAGGTAAACATTCGGGGACTTTTAAAAAAGCATTGAACGCAATAGCGATACCCCCACGCACGCCCGTGCACACACTACCATCTTCCCAATCGCTAGCCTGCCTTCGCTTCTCGGGTGGAGACCACAACTGCGCCGCAAGGAAAGCCACAGTGCAAACGCCTGCCCGGCTCCTAACTTTTCTGACATCTACCTCGAATTTTCGCTCACTGAAAACGCTGCTTTTTCGCTCACAACCAAAGACGCCTGCCACCGACACCACCGTCGACGCCGCCAAGACCGACACCAGAATTTCTGCGAATAGAGCTCTCCAACGCTGTCGCGTTAGCATCACGTAACCACTACTCACAGCACTAAATCCTATAACATCACGTAAAAGCTAGTCAGGTAACTAAAACATTCCCAGGATTTGGAGACATTCGTATGTGGCGCCATCTCTCGGCGGCAGCAACCGCATGCTGCCATAACTGAATGGGAAATAGGCGGAAAAAATCATATCTTTTGAAATAAGTTAGTTATCAAAAACGACTCCGGGATCTATACAGCAGAGGCCTACTGGAACACTGTGGCGAAATTTCAGTATCGCACTACAAAACCTGTGGCTTCCCTAGACAATTGAACACCCCCATTGGAAATACATGGGACCCATTGTTAAATATTGAACACTCTGGGAAGCCACGCAGATTGTAGTGCGACACTATAATTTTGACAGAATGTTTAATTAAGCCTCTGCTTTGTAGAACCGGGAGTCGTTTTTGATAACTAGCTTTTTTCATATGATTTTTTTCCCCTACTTCCCATTCAGTTACGGCAGGACGCCGCTGTCACCGACAAGAGAGGGCGCTACGTGCAAATGTCCCCAAATCCTGGTCATGAACGTCACGTAATGGCTAGTCACACGATTAAAACTACGTCACACCTAGTCATGTCACTAAAATTCATGTAACCTCTGGTAACTAGTCACGTGGCTAAAATCACTTAACATCCAATGCAGTGACTAAAATTACGTAACATCGCGGAAGAACTAGTCAGGTCACTAAAATCATGTAAACACGTAGTCGTGTTACTAAAACTGGGATAACATCACGTAAAATCGCGTCACGGAATAAAGATCATGTGTTATTTAGTCACGTGACTAAAACTCGCATAACATCACGTAAGAATTAGCCACGTGACCAAATCTCACGTACCATCACGCAACTAGTCACGCAACTAAAGCCACTTACCCTACCATAACATCTAGTTGCCATATTGGTGTCATATTGGTGCAAAGTAACAAAACCTGGCGACCTTGCTTCATGATTATTTCTGTTAATTATAATATTTTATACATCGTTCATTCATTTTAACCTGCTTTCGACCATAACTAGCCGTGTTATGGCCTGTATTGAGCGCTTTACTGTGAGCGTGATCACGCCAAATGAGACGCTAGATGGACCACAAGTCGGGCCCTTAAAGTACTCCGCACTTAAAACATTCTGTTTGGATGACCCGTGTTTAAGAACAGGACGAAGACATGGTCAGTGCAGTTAGCACGTAATGGGGCAGTCCTGTAACTCGATCTCGGAGGAGTCTATATAATTTCCCTTTGATGAGACACTCGCTAAGATAGATATTGCATGATATACTCTTCCTAATTAGGAATACATTACGTCTTAGATGAACTTCCTATGTTTCAAAAAATGCAATTTTTTTTTCTGTTACGCTTTCAGGCACCACTCTTTCCGGGCTGTACGTGGCTGCCAACGTGCTCGTGGCTCAGCATTTTGAGAAACGAAGGAACGACCGCTTGCAGCTTCATGTTCACGGCTGGTGGACTCAACACTGTTGTCTTCCCTCCGCTCATTGAACTGTTCTACTCGCGATACGGTATCCACGCCGCATTCTTGCTCTACGGGGCCATAATGATGAACGCATTTCCGTGCTGTATCGCCCTGAGAAGTCCTCCGTGGTTAGACAAGCCGAAACCAGTCAGCCCGAAAAAGGGATAGCATTGGACACCGTCAACAACTCAAGCAACAGGCCCATACTTCGGGATTCGGCTTCTGAAGAACTCCAGAAGCAAAACTGTGTCGAATGCACGGACGAAACGCATGTATTCTTGGAGAAAATTAACGGAGAAGAATCTCCGTCGAGCGTCAGGACTAGTGCCAAGTTCGTCTCCTCACGTCATTCAGGGGGTAGCAAGCCGGCAAGAAGCAACATCGTTAAGTGTATCAAGCGCGAGTTAGCACCATTCACGACGCTGTCCTTTCTAGTGAGCGCTATGTCCTTCACGGTAGTGAACTTTGGGATGGCGTTGTACGTCCTCCTGTCAACGGATCTGGCTAGTGACCATGGCATCGAACCTTCCAGTGCGGTTTACCTCCTACAAGCCTTCTCCATCAGCGACATCGCCTTCAGAGCTCTCAGCGGCATCATCATCGACTCCAAGATTCTCTCCCTAGAATCTGTGATGCTCCTCGGTTATCTCGTGCAGGGTGCCGCGTTTGAACTACTCGCGTGGTTCGGTTCCTTCCCCATGATGCTCACTGCCTCGGCACTGATGGGTCTCACGTGCGGCGCTAGAATCGCCCTTCAAGCACCCGTGATTGCGAAAGACTTTGGGCTCAAGCGGATGCCCGTCGTTATGGGAGCGGTGTACTTCTGCATT
>JALIZH010030382.1:0-26182 GCA_030522465.1 Rhipicephalus appendiculatus | reverse complement strand
GTTAGCTGTGCAGTGAAGTGCTTGCGTAGATTCAAGCCTCAATTTAAAGGTGAACATTTGAGAGACTTCTCTCTGGTTGGGAAGGAAATAACATTGGGAAAGAGACACCAACCAACTTATTCAATTAAAGTAATAACATAGTTTTACTTTAAAATGAAGAATCCCGACGTTTCGGGTCCAACTCGGACCCTTCTTCAGGGGTGACTGAGTGGCACCAGGGAGAAACAGAGTTTTTTGGGACCTTCTTCTCAAGGCGGGGGGGGGACGCTTACTCGTAAAAGAGAAGTTAGGGCATGTTTCAGGATCCGATACTCTTGTGCGGGTGCTACTCATAACTACCATTGAAAGTAGCTTTTGTATGCAACAACGTAGGCCACCAGAAAAAGCTCACAGGGCCCCGTATGTTTACGACTAAGATAACTCGAATGGTAATGACCAGGTAACCATTTATTGTGGCTATTTGGTGAACATCGTTATAATCACCAAATCGCCATCATCACGATATCACCTTCGCCTTCATCGATGATGATGATGATGATCGTTGGTATACCATTCATGTTGTCTGTGATGGCTATGAAAATGGTCGCATTTCTCGTTTATGAGGCATAAAATCTTTCACTTTAATATTCTTAAAAAATGCTCTTAAACCAATCTAAGCGTGCGAGTAGAAGATGCATTTCTGTCTTCTATACTATCCGCCCCACAAGTGTTCTGGTCTTTACACCGAAAGTTATTTTATATGGCCAAGTAGAATGTGCTTATACCACATGTCAGTCTGCCATGGTGGAGCAGTCGTTTTGGTGCCCGAGTGCTTACCCGTAGGTCGCGGGTTCAATCCCGGCCATGGTGGTCGCATTTCGATGTAAACGAAATTCTAGAGGCCCGTGCACTCTGCGATGTCAGCACACGTTTAAGAACACCAGATGATCGAAATTTCCGGAGCCCTTCCCTATGGCGTTTCTCATAATCATTTCATGGTTCTGGAACGGGAAACCCTACATATTAATATTAGTACCACATCTCGGGTGTCCACTCGTTTCTTATTAAAAAATTCGGAAGGTGCTATGCGCTATGTTTAGTGTATATTTGGGGCGAAGATCCTTCCCTAGTTCGTTTTTTTACCCGATGCTTCGTTTTTTACTCGATGTCACCCGAGCGTTGCCCCATATAATGTGATTGAGTGACATAAAGTGACATAAAGAGTCGACGACAAAGCTTGGTCCTAAGGTCCATAATGTCTACGTTGAAGTCGCCGACGGTTTGTGCTTGTAAGTGTTTTGTATTGTTTCTTCAGAATTATAATCTTTGTTCTTCTATTGTAAACCTTTTTTTACTCACATACACACATGTTTCAACTATAGCAATGGTATTATAACCAGCATGACACTGGACAGTGAGCTTCGACGACGAAGCTAGGTCCTAAGGTCCATAATGTGTTCGTAAAGTCACCGAATAGTATAAAGGGTTTGCGCTTAAAGGAGTTTTATATTGTTCTGTCACAATTATGATTGATATTAGTCTATTGTTAAACCTTTTTTTGTGTCTCACATTCACGAATCTCCCCGTGACGGACGCGGACGACAACAAGGCTAGGCTCCCTAAGGAGCTTCGCCCCCCATCATCATTATTATGAGGCGCGCAGTGGTGGGTGCTTCGGATTAATCTTTGGCCACCTGAGATTTTTTAACGGGCATCAAAATTGGAGTAAATGGGTATTGTTGCATTTCCCCCCAATGAAAATGCGGCCGCCACAGTCACAAATCAAACCCGCAATATTGACTTAACGGCGCAAGACTTCAGCCTGCCAAGCTACCATGGCGGTTAGACAGGCACACATAGAAAGATGCAGAACAAAACAATTACTTAAAGAAAATGAGATGGCAGGCTTTGAATCTGGATTGATACAGTTTAGACGCACACCTCCTCATTAACAAATGATGAAGCTATCTCACAATGATGGTATAAAAGATAAATGTGCCGCGTGGATACAAAAAATGCTGGCAGTCAACGAAGTAGTACTCTCTTATTGAAAACTTATCACATTTCAGCAGACATTTCCTTATTTTATGTGAAGGTTGCTTGTGCTCCTTTGGAACATTATAAAAATATTTTATTTCATATCCAGGTGGCTTAATTATGGATAAGTACGTTTATGAGGCATATCTTCCCTTAGTCACAGTTTCGTTTCTGCTGCTGGTGCCTCGTGCCCCTATCATCCTATTGTGTTTGATTACTTGTTTTCACAGTGTGCGTATTGCGCTACATGAGTTGTTTCTGTCTTTGTTCTTGCTTGTTCCTCTAGCTTTAAAAATTGCGCAATTTTTTGAAACTTCCACCGTTATTTTACGCTAAACAACACTTGAACCTAGCTAGTGGAGATTTTTGTTAACATTTTCTTTTCATAGATTTCATCTGTTGTTACGTTACACACTGCTGTGTCCAACAATTACACACTTTTGTTGCGGTATTTAAGCGAGGCTTCCATTTTCACTATTAGCGCTTTGCGACCCTCGTCCGTACAGTGGACTTACCTGTTTTTGTGTGGTTAATTTCAAGCCTCAATTTTCAAATTCAATAAGAGTATACATATGCTAGAAACCCGCCTATTTAAATTTAGGTGCACCATGTAGAACCCAGGGTGGTTGAAATTTCTGGATCCCATTGCTACGGCCTGCTTGATAATCATGTTTTGGGTTTGGCACTTGAATTGCAAGCAAATGTTTTTGATTAATCTTTGATGAGCATTGGAAGAGTACTCATTCTGAAGTCTTTCTCTGTGGAAAAGCAGTGTTTTTAACGCTGCAATATCCGCCAATAACAAAAATCGCCGTTAAGATAACAAAATGTTGGATTGAATGTATACGACTTAAAGTGGGGAGAGACTTTGAAAGTGAGTTTCAAAACTTGGCTGAACTGCAGCAGTAATAAAATCTTTGGCAATAAAGCTTGCAAGCAAGTTTAAATATGGATACAGGTTGCAATGACGCTCAAAATTCGTTTTAATTGTATTATTGTTTTTTATTTATCTTTTTCCAGTTTTTCTACAAACGTACTTTTTTCTAAAGAACTTCTATTTGCAGAGCATTGGTATTTTGTGCAAAGCTTGCTATCTGTGCCCCACAGAACAGGAACTAAAATTGTGAGCCTACACTAATAGCTTGATTTCTCTTTTCTTTTTCTCGATGTTCGATAACGACCACTTATGAGTGTTTGTTATGGTAAAAAAAATAAAAATAAATCTATAATGTCGAGTCTAATTCTAGTTATGCAAGTGCCTCTACTTGAGATGTGTTCGAATTTTCATTGGCTTTTGCCCCATATTTCTCGCGAAAAATGTACACAAACTTCCAACTATGTCGTTTTGATAAAAAATGCGGAGATCAAGTAGGGGTACACCCACATTTCCAGCAAACGTGTCAAAAAGAGGGACGAAAAATTTTTTTAAGGTGTGAGCACCCAAGCGTGATAAATGTTTTCAAAGAAAGTTGCTATCCAATGATGGTAAAATCACAAAATTAAGTTTTTGACCCAACGAAGTCATGCCCCACCTAAAGATAATGAACGTCTACACCGCAATGTATAGGGCTGCACTGCCGCGGCCCAGCTATTCGAGTCGGTTGCTTGGGTATTTTCATTCAGCGAGATCCTGATAAAATTGTTTGCACTCGATCGTTTTACCTGAATCCGATAATTCAGCGTGAAATATTTCGTTTGCAAAGACTGATGCTTCCAACGAGCCATTTCTCTTTCAGGACCTTGGGGCAAAAGATTAGTGCCACGACCTAATGGCGAACCAAATCGCGCGAAACTTACTTTCTTGGAAGGACGCGACTATAGACGAGAGAATACAAAAAAATCGCAAAAACAAGGAAGTCTGAACCACAAGGCTTCTAGGCCACTCTCACCGTGGTTCTAATGCCGAGCTGTCGGTAGGTCTACTTCTATGTAGGTTGGCGAAAGAAAAAAACGATCACAATCGAAAGGATAAATGACGTAGCTGTCACACATGTATCTTTCACACGTTTAGGTCGCTGAACTTTTTCCGTAACATTTCTTTTTGTAGGCGGTAGCGTAGGCTGCCACGAAATTCCTTCCTTTCTATCCCCGGACAATCGAAAAGTTCCCGTAATTTCCGGAGGGACGGTAAATCTCCGCGCCGCCCGGACACACCGTGGCCGCGAAGAAAGGCGATCACTGTGTGGACAGGCAATCTGCCAAATCTGGTGTTCTCCTATAACCTCTTTCCTTCGTTAATGCCACGTGGTGAAGCCGACAAACAAGAAGACTCTTCTGCGCCACCGATAGGTTAAAAAGTAACAAAAACAAACCGGACGCTTCCGTTTAGGTGCGGCAGGTTTCCTTTAGCAATAAGATTCATGACTGTGAATATAAAGAAGCGAATTAATAGAGCATAACAAAGAAAATAAAAGAAAATGCTGAAGTGTTCACCTAGGATCGTTTGTCCGGTTTCAAGCGAGTGAACCTGCAAAAGCTTTAGTTAGAGGAGAGGATGCAGCATGCAAGAAAAAAGAGCTTTGCGGCTTTCTCTTCCGGTGGTACATATAAAGGACAGCGTCCCTGAGTCATGAAGTTTATCATATAGGCCATTCTTTCCCCATCTTAGAAATTTCAAAGAAAAGAGATAACTCTCTTGAAAGTGACAAGGTACGAAAAACGTGTATTGGTGGTGACCATAGTGTAATAGTAATACCTGGGGTTTAACGTGCCAGAACTATATTATAGTTATCAGGACCACCGTTGTGGAGGGATGCGAAACTTTTGACCACGTGGAATTATTTGACACGCACCTAGGTCCAAGTACATGGACATGTAGCACTGTGTCCATCGGAATGTGCCTGCAGCGGCCGGGATAGAACCCGCAATATTCGGGTTAACAGCCAAGCACCGTCACCATTGTACCATCGAAGCGGCTAGTGGTCACAGCCTCTTACACGAATACTGTTCCATGTAAGACTTTTTGAGCGACTTCCGTAAGATATCTTCACTTTTATTAGCCAAAGGAAAGTGTTTGAATTAATGGTATGGGTGCTACTCATTACCTCACGTTACTCCAGTAATGCATGTACTTACGTTTATGACTTTCAAGAAAGAAAACCTTACCTAACCTAAGAAAGCCACAACGAACTGTATATTCAATTTAATTGAATCGCATTGAGTTTTATTCGCCAAAAAGTTACACGATATTGTTCGTCGTTGTGTTCGGAGATGTATTTAAGACAGCCTCTAGGCAATGAATTTTTATGTTTGGGGCTATTACTCCCGGCATTTAAGATGCCACACTTTATAAAATTTTGACTAGGATTGTGGCTTACAAAATTAGTGCTACGTCCGCTGCGCTGACAGGCACTAACGCACGAAATAAATTGGATTGCTAACGAGGACAGGTTGAGAACTCGGCCTTCCTGCTTTCGTACTGCATCCTACGCACACCTAAATCTCCAAGGAATTTTCCACCTTAAATGTAGTGCGTATCCTAATCAAATATTTATCATATCAGCGATTCGTATATTAAATAATCATGCACTCTCGTATTTTATTAACTTCAGGGTGGCTCATGATAGGCTAGTCATCTTTAACAGATATGTGCAGATCCCGTAAGAACTGGTTCCAAGGTATCATCCCATTGACATCATGGATTGCAGTCTACTCCATCTAAGACAATCGCAGACGAACTGTACTCTGAAATCGTTCGCAGTTTGTGACCTCCTTGTTATGCTGGATGAAAGGTGCCATGTGTTTACACGTATCAGTTGTTATCTCTTTATTTTTCCTTTCTCTATCCTTTCTTCCCTTTTCCACTCCCCCCAGTGTAGGAATGCAGCTTACCCTAAGGTGCTTCTTCTTCTTCTTCCCTACAACATGTAGGGAAGGTGGTTGCAGCTCCTCGAGCGCCGTCGGCCATTTGTTAGGCTAACTGCTGCCTTCTTCATTTTGGTGGACAGGTGGCGAGTAAAGCACCATAACTTTGCACACATGTTTCAAGATGTGGCTTTTCAAATAGACGACTTTACCGTTGAGATCCACGTTTGTGTCTCTGGCTTTAAATGAAGAAGTTGAGCGCCTTGGCAATCTCTCCTTTCTCTTCTTTTCTTGTCTCGCCCCCTCTCCCTTGCATTGTATATATGCACTTTTTATCGAAATAAAACTAGTTGGAAGACAGCGCTCTTTGCCTGTGTTGTCTCGTCCCTTCCTAAACGTTCTAAGCGCTGTTGACATTTCTAAGTGAAACGCCTTGGCAAACTTTGTCGGGATTATCACACCTTTGCTAAGTGAAACATAATGTTTAACGAAACTTTACAGCATAATACGTCTAGTATGGTCGGGTGACGAGTAATGCGATTTATCCAATTCTAGTGGCTCGTACCCACTTATGATAGACCATGACGATATAACAGACAAGCCGAGACCCTAAGGTGCTTCGCCCCTAAAATGGGCACAGCTTTAGAAGTTCGCGTCACTTCCTCTTCAAATTCGGATGCATATAAGCCTGCACCAATGGGCACGCACTTCAGATTGACGTCACAAGCTAGACGGCCAGCAACCACGCCTTGGGAGAACATTGCCGAGCGCATGAGTGGGGATATTTCTCCAGTCACGCAGGCGATTGGCTGCCGCGCTTGGGTCGTCGAGGCAGGGCCTCTCCGGACTTCTTAACCTGCAGCCGAGTATAATAGTAAGCTCAACTGATGTTTGAAAAAGTCACAGTTTCGCCGCAAGGGTTAAGCAATGAATGCGATAGCAACAACTTGGTATTTCACGCGAAGAACAGCAAGCAGATCGAAATTTGGAGCGCGTTGCTCAAGCCCAACGGACGCACGAAAAGAACCAACACAGGACGAACGCGAACGAACACAGGACGAGTAAACGCGACACGGAAATAATCCCCATCCGTATTGCTACCCGGTTGCTATTTTGTCCGCTCTCGTCCTACACCTCCAGAAATACCTGTGCGCCGTGTCAACAGCTTCAGGTACGATTATGTTTACGCACCCAAATTGATCTACAGATACCATTGTAGCTTTTAAACAGTAATATAGAGAATACTATGTTTACGCATTGAACAACGTATGGACTTGCCTCTGCACGGACTTATAGCGACCTACTTTCGCGATGGACATGGCTTCTGTCTATTAAGCAAATCTGTTTGACGCGTTTATATTGAGCTCCCCCTCCCATCACCCGAAAATAGAAAGCACCAGGGATGGAGAAAATGAAAGCTTGAAGATATGAAGAATCCTTGGAACACGGGGTCTGGACGCAACGTTTCGACAAGCAGAGTCCTCTTCAAGGCTGCAACTACGTACTTTCGCTGGTCTAAGGGCATGTTTCTTACCGTCTCCTCCAACCAAAATAAGAGAGGAGGCCTTAAAGCCTTGAAGAAGACAAGTGCCCTTGACGAAACGGCGGCTCCAGCGACAGCCTGTGTTCATGTATTTTTCGTTTATATGTGAGAGTTATTCGAGACACGAGACGTTCCTGTTATGTTCCGTTTTATTCTGTTCTGTCTTAATTGACTTGCTGTGGAGAGTTTGAGGTTTATATTACGCTGGCTACTCCATTTCTATAAGATGTGATGACTTGCTGAGGGAACCGCGCAAACGATGGAAACAGTTTTTCGAAATCACTAACAGGATTTCTTCAGTGGCCTTTCGTATCCACCGACAGGTCTTAGCAATACAGGTACTGTGGAGGTGGAAAGAAAAGCTAACATGGGGCGTCTACATTCTGTGCAGTTTCCCATTTATTTTCAAGAAGTAGTACTCTGAATAGTGACAAGAGCCGCTAGATTCATCGATGAGATTATCAAGAACCATGTACAGTGAACTCTCACTTTTACCAACGTCGGTTGAACGAATATTTAAGAATACGAATTTTTAGAAAATCCTCGGTGGTTTCTGTATGCATTCTGTGCAAAAATCTTTCAGTTAAACGAATTTTTGAATAGTGAATATTTGAGTTGAACGAAGTTTATTTTCGGACCCGGGCTCATTTTTCAATGCAATGAAGTTTAGCGCTCTGCTGCCCGTACCCTGGTGTAGCCGATGCGTGCCGCCCCCAAATCGCCGATACATCGGCAGCGGTGCAACGTCGCTTGTGCATGCGGCGTCGCCGAGGTGGAGGGCTCGTGGGGCAGACGTAAACGAGCCACGTGCGCTTCTGCACCTTCGCAGAACTATCAGACTTGGAAATTTTTTTCCATAGTTCTTCCGGCCCCGAAATATGAATAATGCGAAGAAGTTGTAATGGCTGAGGCAGGTTCAAATCCTGTAACTCTAGCCGAGGCTGTAAGATATATTAGAAAGTGGCGAGACATCGTGTCCCAGCAGTAAGCTTTGCCACAGGCTGTGCACAGAAACGCACTATCTGGATCGCTTTATCTCTTCTTGCGCTTTAAGGAAACCAGTCCCAATGAAAATCACAAAATTATTTTCAAAATAAAGTCCATTGCACTATTTTGACTTGACATTTGCTGTACCCAATGCTGTTCCGCATTGCAATAAATATTCAGTTTATTGAACTTTCAGTTAAGTGAACTATTTCTTTGGGTCCGTTGAAGTTCACTCAAGTGAGAGTTGGTGGTGGTGAAACCGTATTGCCCGAAAAGGGGTCCTGAAGGACACTCGGCTAGGCGCCGGGTGTAGAGGGCACCTCCCACGTCGGGACAGAAAGCCCGAAGCTCTCCGCCGCCTCGCGGGCCTCCTGGACAGCCCGAAGTTGGTCTGTTAGAGAAGCACTTCTTAGCACTTTGGCCCACTGTTCCTTGTTGTTGGCGTAAGTGTCACTCTATGCACAACCACATAACATATGGTTCAACTTTACACGTCCACGATACTGTTCGCACACATGTTGTCCGTCGTAGTCTGGGTCGATATGCTTCATGCGCCAGGGGGTTGGGTTTGAGTTAGTCTGGAGCAAGCGTAACGTGACCGACTGGCTGCGCGTTAATTTCACTGTAGTATTTTGTCATTGCGACTATGGTCACAGCGTGATTAGTGAAAGAACGCGCCGCGCTGTTTGCGTATCTTTCTATCTCTCCTCTACGTTGTAGGGTAAAAAAAATACTAACAATAGCTGCTTTTTTCTTCCACTGTACTGTGACAGTCAATTTTGTCTGAGACGGCGAGACCTGATAATTCAGCCGGGCCCTGAAACTGGAGCGCCACCCACAGTCACTAGCAACCAAGCAGGGCTATTTTAATAGTCTTTTTTTTTCTTTCCTTATATAAAAAGCACTTAGAGAAAAAAATAGTCATCTGACTTTTTTTTGTCCTCGTACATATAAATATAACTGTCTCCAAAGAGAGACGTTTTAGAGGGTCTTGGAATGCGAAACTCTCGAAAAGAGAGTTAATATTTGTATTTAAAGAGCGTTGCACATGTAAGAGTTATATAGATTGCAAAAATTGGCAAATGACTGTTTTTTGTTAGAGTGTTCTCTGCGTACGTATGAGCATGGTTCAAAGAAAAGACCAAGAATTGCAATGAAATAATGTTTGCAAACGTATTACTTTTCTCACGAAGTGCACAAGATATACAATGGGCTCACTTAGAAGCAAGTTCATTATTTAGGGTGATAGCACAGCTCCTTTTGGCACAAACCCACGAAACGCATGTGTGCATGCTTGGACCATCAAGCTCTGCCAAGGTCAATGCTGATGAGAGACCTTTAGCAAACACTAGTGCGGCTCACTCCCGAAAACGAACAGCTGTCCAAAGTGAGTCTTTCGTGCCGCCACCACCAGAGGTGCTGGCTGCATCCACGTTCCCTACACGTTTGCGCCGAGAGCGCCGAGCGGTGTCTCTGTATTGCAGTGCATCACATTGTCTCCCTTCTCGCGTCGTGTAGTCGAAGAGAATGGACTCCTCGTCATCCTTGTGTAAACGAAGACAAAAGGCAAAGTTAAATATCTACAAACCAATCTTCTCGTTCTTTCCGAAAGCAAACAAATCCTAGCTGCAAATTCTTACCTTTGTTTCCGAATTCCGAATTCTTATCTTCGTTTGTCTTGTCACTCAACGGTTACTGAACACCCAGTACAAACAAATTCTGGTGGTGCCCCGAACCCTGGGCTTAGAGGAGTACTGGCAGGATTTTGAGGCACCCCAAAAGGGACAGCTTCCGTTTCCATGGTGTGCGCTGTCATCGCTCTCCACACACCGGAGCCAGACAACACGCACAAAATATTTTACTTTGATTTTAAAGTTCGTCGCCCAGCATCTGGAGGCCAGCCTCACCGCAATGGACATTATCACGACAAGTCAACACAGTTCACTGGGTTTGCAAAATTTTCGTCGTGCGAGCAGAAATCACAGAAATCACTGTCAGAGTCTCTCGGCGACAATTCACTCATCGTAGTTTACGTGAACCACGTGCGACTGACAGCAAACAGGCAACTGTTGCTGGTATGTCGCGAGTTTGAGTCTTCCCGTCACGTCAAACCTCTCTTGACACGTTACTGCGAAGCTACCCTCTCGATACCGAAAGCGAAATTTCTGTTTTAAGGTAGCGGCATCAAAAATATATTCGTTACATTTCCAAGCACCACGACACTCTGTTTAGGGTTCTCGACACCCGTGTTTTTATTCAGATCAACAACGCGAAAATATTTAAAATTCGTGTCAGTACTCCTTTAGGTGTCTTGTCGTCGCATTAGTCTCATGATGTGCACTTTCTAATTGTGTGCTCTGATGTATTCCTTGTGTTAACTTTATGTTTTGCCGTACTGCCAAAGCTGACCTCAGAGGTCAAGTAGAAAGAAACGCGTAATTGAGATGTGTTCCGGCAGATGCCACAGCGATTCCAAGCTGCTCTCAAGAAATAATAAAGTTGACGACGTTTCGAAGTCCCAAAACCACGCCGTAGCAGAGGGCTCCAGAAATTTTGACCACCTGGGCTTTCTTTAACGTGCACCTAAACAGTGCACGGGCCTTAGTGCTCCCCAGAAAGAAAAAGTGGAGGACGCTGGAGCTTCGCCTTCAAGATTACATGGCGATAGCGTAATCGGGCCTCCTGCTGCTGGCCTGCCTCGGTTCTCGTTGCATGCCTCATCCGTTCCGTAATGAAACTAATGACTGTGCGCGTAACATTGGCTGTTTCAAAGTATAATTGAATGCATATTGCAAGTGTAGTTGCTAAGTGCCCACTACACCATAATTATTCCTTTTGCGAATCAGCAAAGGGCCCACTATGCATCCGTAGGGCAACGCGCGAAAGTACGCAGCTGTTAACATTGTTGGTCGTTCTGCTTCTGGTGATTATTAAGTATGTCTGAGCGCTTTGTAATGGGTGGGCCTTTAAAACCCCCAGTCGTTGCTCAATTCACATCTTTTGACGCCTGACGCAATTATACGCTTCTGCCACGCAATATATGATGCATTAAGGAGACTCCTTCCACTACATGACATTCATATAGTGTTTTTTTTTTTTTTCAAATCACTTTCAACAAATATTGTAGTTCTGTGGCAGAACACGTGCTTGCCACCCAGACGGCCTGGGTTCGATCCTCGCTTGGACCCGGAAATTCTTACTTGTTATTTTAATTGCATCTTTCTCTATTTTTTGGTCATGGATAAGATGATGATTTTTCGCTCACGATCAATCACGCTGACGCCGACACCGACACCGGCACCGGAATTTCTGCCAAATGAGCTCTTAACGCTATCGCGTTAATAGTGTACTCTCTCAGTGAGCTCATTCCCTTAATTTTCATTGACTATGCTAACAGACAATTAAAGTTATGCATCGATGTCATATCGGACACGACACACTTCGTGGCCTATACTCACGTCGCTCTATGTACCAAGTGTTGATCGAATTTTTTACGGTCACAGTGAATTGGGTCGCGACTACGCCTGTTAGTGATGTCAAGCCATGGCAGATGCTGGAGCATCCTTCACTAAATTCATCTAGTCATCGCCCTGAGCAGCGCGCGATTCCGACAATTCAGCACCCGGTCATCGAGGGATACATGCCTAAGCATCGTGGGACGTTCCCGTTTCAGCTCTACCACAGCTATAAAAACGGCCCATTCGGCCTGCGACAGCTGATGCACGACACTCTTCATGGTCTGTACTCACCTCGCTCTATTTACCAGGTTGGTTACATGAACCACTCACTCTCTTACCGGTCGAATAACGTCTTGCTTTATGAGTGTCAGGCCCCATGAACAAGTGCTTGTTGTCTCATTGTGTTTATTGCTTTTGGGGGGTGGGGGGTGTTTTATTCGGTACGATATGCGTTGCCTTTGGCGCGGGTCTCTTATTTCGCGATGGGCTATTGATTCTATGTGGGGATGTCGCATGAGAAAAGCCGTACCGGAACATTTTGAAAAAAAAGCCCCCACCTCCCCGAAGGGAATCGCGAGGAAATGCGAATGCATTTCGCGCGCGCTTCACTCCATTTATATATACGTGCGAGCGAGCGGACGGGAGTGTGGGGCGCAGGGAGGAGAGAGAGTTAACGGCGAGAGAAGGAGCGGCGAAGCACTGCACCTACCCTTTGCTACACTCTCCACACACGCGGGAGCTCCGCCGAGCTTCCGCGATGCGAGCGCCCTCACATACCAGAGCGCGATCCTCCTCTCCACTCACTCTCCGCTACTCCGCCCGCACCACCTGCTCCGGTTGCTATGGGCGAGGATAAGCGCGCGCGCCCGCAGCTGTTGCTATGGAAGAGGCAGTGAGAGCGGAGAGATAAAAAATTACACCATCTTCCGCTAAAGGGAACCATGTGTAGATGTGAAGCAGCGGGCGCTAACGCTTACACCGGCGGCGGCGTTGACGCTGGCGCTCATCGCAGCGTTGCGCAGGAGAGAAAACTGGGGATGCGTAAAGCACGCAGCGATGGAGCGGTGTTTCCTACTGGAACATGCCAATCGCTGTTAATGTGCAATGAGAGACAGAAGACTCCGACTGGACACAGAGACTCGCAGTCCGCTTTTAGTTAACGCGCACGCTGCGAATTTTTATTGTTCAACAACGCACAGGAGAAGTCTCCCACCGGCACCACCTTGTAGGTCAAGATCCATTGCCATATATACGGGGTGGCCAGTGAACGGTTGTCCAGCGCGAGCACTCGGTTTTTTCAACCAAGAAACTCGCTAGCAGACGGTGCCTGTGTCGGCGTCGCGAGGCGAGAGAGGGGGGGGGGAGCGTAGGAGAGGAGAGAGAGGGGGGGGGGCGCGCATGCGCAGTGGGAGCATAGACGCCGCGGGCAGCGATGCCTAGAGGAGAGAGGGGGGGGAGCGTAGCAGGGGAGAGAGGAGGGGAGGCGCATGCGCAGTGAGAGTGTGGTTGCCGCGGGGAGGGATGCCTAGAGGAGGGAGAGAGGAGGTTTTTTATTTTTATTTTTTTAAAGGGTTTGCGCATGCGCAGTAAGGGTGGTCACGCCGCACACCACTACCACCGGATTAAGCTTCGCCATAAGATGCTTCACATCTAACACCTGCCGGCGCTTACCTCCTCAACCTATCCTCCTCCGCGGACAACGCTGGACAACGCCGGATGCCTGACATAGCCCGACTATGAAATGCATTCGCATTTAAAAAAGTCGCACAGGTACTCACGCAGCTACAGGCAGATCAGGCGACTGTGTTGTCCAAAGTAACCGCCATTGAAATGAACCAAACAGAGCTTCAAAAGAAAATTGACAGCGTGATTGCGACAACTACTGTGAGTGAGAATTTTAACGCGTTATCGTTAAAAAGCTCGTTTCGCACAAATTCCGGCGTCGGCGTCGGCGTCGTTGGTTGTGAGCGAAAAATTATCATCTTGTCCGTGACCGAAAAATCATCTTGTCCGTGACCGAAAAATCGAGAAAGATGCAAATAAAATAAATAATAAAAATTTTCGGGTCCGAGCGAGGATCGAACCCGGGTCGTCTGCGTGGCAAGCAGGTGTTCTACCACACAGCCATGCCCCCCTTTCTTTTCTTTGATGCATGCAATCAACACCGGTAATTATTGTGTCCTGCGCACAACATAATGCCTCTTCTTGGATATACTGTGAAAATAACTTCCTCTGCTTGAAAATGCAGTGAAAATAAGTTCCATGCTTCGCAAACGCAAGCGTCCTTTATATAGGCGTCGCAATATAACATGTAATATCCCAGGAATATTGCGTGGTACAAGCGCAAATTGCCATCGGGCGTCAGAATATGTGACTATCATAACGATTCCATAGTTTAAAGCCAGCCACCCATTACAAACGGCACACACCTTACTGCGCGTATTCCCTTAACACCACTTAGTGGGTGCATAGCAAGTGCGAAAACATTTCCCACATTTGCCGCGCATAATTTCTCCTGGTTTAAACCATACTACCCATTAAATAGGATGCACTAAGTGATTGAAGTACACAGTAGGGACGGGATATCGCTATCGCGTTCAAATCTTAAAGGCGAAGCCTAAAGGTCCCCCCAATTTTTTATTTCACAAGTCGACGACTCAGAGCGGAAGCTCGAGGCTAGAATCGACAACCTCGAAAAGAGAAGCCGCAGGCGAAGCCTGGTCTTTTTTCAAGGAAACACGGCAAACATTTGAAGAACTAGTCGGAAGTGTTTGTCAAAACAATCTTGGCATTGATGACATACTTTTCAAAAGGGTAAATCGGGTGGGATCACACCGGAAGGGGAAAAAACCGGCCGATTGTAGTGAACTTTTTCACTTGGAAAGCACGTAAAACTGTGCTACTAGGCGCTTGCAAATTTAAAGGCGCGGGTCTCGGCGTTTCGGAAGGCTTCAGAAAAATGGTGTCTTCTTTGGGATTACACTAAAGAAAAACGTCAAAGAGATGAACGGACCGTTGGGCGAGTTGGTATTGCATTGTGAATGGCATTTTGCTCAAAAACGACACACGAACACGAAGGGAAGATACCACGAGACAAGCGCAGAAAAAAACACATATAAAGAAAAGCACAGACACGTGGTTATGATTACAGGTTGGCGGTTAGATAATATATCTCGAGTTTATGCAAGTTCACCGAATGCTTTGCCACGCACATGTCACCGGACTTATCAATGTAAAAAGCCTCAACAATCTATCGCGCGGTCCTATCCTTGAGCCTCGACAACACTTTTGTTTCATTGAGTAATGGATGACGTTTACATTCCTTGCAATGCAGGAAGAGATTAGACGAAGGCTGCCCTGTAAACGAGTTCCTATGGTCCATTAATCAGTTATTCACACAGCGCCCGGTTTGACCGATGTAACACTTTCCGCACGACAGGGGAATACGATATACTACCCCCTTTCCACACTCAACCATTCTGTCCCGGTGCTTAACATCACACTCATTCCATTTTAAACGCGAAGCATTTCTTAGCGAACTTCGGCGAGTTTGAGCGTATCTATCTATCTATCTATCTATCTATCTATCTATCTATCTATCTATCTATCTATCTATCTATCTATCTATCTATCTATCTATCTATCTATCTATCTATCTATCTATCTATCTATCTAGCCGCCTACGACTTTGTGCTCTCCTGGCCGTATCGTTAATGGGATTTATACCAAATTTGGTATGGCATAACATGACCGTATGACGAATATTAATGGCTGGTCATATCATGAAAATCACGATTAACTTGTCATGAAAAGTATGATTTACATGCCACGCTCATGGCGCGCTCGCGGCCGTTTCGTTAGCTTGATATACACCAAATTTGTGATTGAGTGACGTGACTGTATGACGAACATAAATGACAGGTGGTAATATGCAAATAATGACGTGCATGTCATGAACAACATGATTTGATTTACATGCCATGCTCATGGCGCGCTCGCGGCCGTTTCGTTAGCTTGATATACACCAAACTTGGTATTGAGTGACGTGACTGTATGACGAACATAAATATCACGTGGTAATATGGAAATCATGACTTGTCATGTGCAACATGACTTGCATGCCACGCTCATGGAGCGCTCGCGGCCGTTTCGTTAGCTTGATATACACCAAATTTGGTATTGAGTGACATGACTGTATGACGAACATACATGACAACTGGTAATATGGAAAGCATGACTTGTCATGTGCGACATGACTTGCATGCCACGCTCATGGCGTGCTCGCGGCCGTTTCGTTAGCTTGAGATACACCAAATTTGGTATTGAGTGACATGACTGTATGACGAACATAAATGACAAGTGGTAATATGGAAATCATGACATGTCATGAGCGACATGACTTGCATTCCACGCTCATGGCGCGCTCGTGGCCGTTTCGTTAGCTTGACATACACCATATTTGGTATTGAGTGACATGACTGTATGACAAACATAAATGACAAGTGGTAATATGGAAATCATGACTTGTCATGTGCGACATGACTTGCATGCCACACTCATGGCGTGCTCGCGGCCGTTTCGTTAGCTTGAGGTACACCAAATTTGGTATTGAGTGACATGACTGTATGACGAACATAAAAGACAAGTGGTAATATGGAAATCATGACATGTCATGAGCGACATGACTTGCATTCCGCGCTCATGGCGCGCTCGCAGCCGTTTCGTTAGCTTGATATACACCATATTTGGTATTGAGTGACATGACTGTATAATGAACATAAGTGGCAGGTGATAACATGAAAATCTTGGCATACATGTCATCTACAACGCCATTTACATGCCACGCTGATGGTGCGCTTGCGTCCAGTTCGCTAGCTGGATATACACCAAAAATTGGCATTGCGTGACGTGACTCTATGACGAACATAAATGATAGGTCCTAACATGTAAAACATGGCATGCAAAATATCTTAAGCATGATCTGCTCCTTCCTGGCTGCTTCGCATTACATCGATTCCCACAGTGCGTGGGATCTGCCGGCTTTTTTCTTGCCACTCTCAACTTTCCTTTCAACTGCTGCGAAGATGCGACCAAGCTTCTTCTTGGCGGAGAATACTACGTCAATGCCAAAACGACTCCCCACCGTGAAAAAAAGCATGCACATACGGAATGTTTTACGACCGGCCTATCCTTAACATGAGCCTCCCTCATAGCACCACCACTTCCTTCCCGTTTTAACTTCCTCAATACTCGTTAACAGAGAAAAGCCGAAGTTTCGCAAGGATAGACTGCGCTTGTCTCGTGGTATCTTCCCTTCGTGTTCGTGTGTCGTTTTTGCGCAAAATGCCATTCACAAAGCGATGAATTGCGTGTGCGTCTAAAATATGAAAAGGCAGTTTTAAACGGGGTCACATATGTATGCAACTTTAACACAAGGCTTAACACAAGGCAACCAGTTTTACTGAGAGCGCCTGCGCGTTCGCATGGCGGGGAATGACGTGCGAAAAATAAGACTCCTCAAAGCCGCTATGGCGGCTCGGTTGGGCTTAAAGAATATTCTGTGCTCTTAGTAAACTGCAGAAGCTTGAAAAATAAAACAGATGATATTGCCTCTCTGGTTGAAACTGTCCAGCCACAGGTCGTACCAGGCACCGAGTCCTGGTTAAATAACAGTATAACTAACATCGAAGTGTTCCCGCTAGGGTTGACAGCCTTCCGCCAAGATGGACACCAGCACGATGGGGGCGTTTTTATTTTGATATCGAATGACTTGCCCAGTGAAGAACTTCATTTTGACAATGATGCAGAAGCAGTATGGTGTCAAGCGCCCTTTTCAAAGGAGCATAAAGTTTTATTTGGATCATTCTACCGCCAACCCGATAGCAATGAACTTCTGATTCGAAATTTCGCTGACATCTTATCAGTGCTGTCCGATACTGTCTTTTCGGATGGTGATCTTAACCTCCCAGATATAACTTGGACTAGGGATGGTGCAATAACTAGCAAATCACGTATTAATAAAAATTTGAAACAACTTCTTATATTACATTTTTTATCCAATATGTGCTCGTTCCTACTAGACAACAAGCTACATTAGATCTTGTTCTTTGCAACGACCCCAACATTGTAACCTAAGTATCAACGCAGCCTGGGCTGAGTGCCAATGAGGCAGTTATTTTTACAAATTTAAATATTTAAGTGGTCCTGATGTGTGTGCAAATCCCACGGCGAATATTCTTTTACGAGAAAGGTAACTTTGACGCCATTCAGGCAGAATTAGTAACATATTTGCCAATTTTCCGACGTCTGTCAGAAAATAGTGATGCAGAAAATTTATGGTCCACCTTTCACAGCGAACTATTAAAACTACTACAGAAATATGCTCCTACGAAATTCCTGCAGTATGTCATAACTTGCTAAATATTACGTTAAGATGCTTGAACATACATAATAAAACACAAAACTGGATTTTAATTATTTAAATGGTCGTAAACAGTGTGTAGTCCTTAATTATTGTAGCTCATCACACGTAACAGCATCTTCAGCAGTGCCCCAGGGCAACGTTCTGGGGCCACTGTTGTTTCTTATATATATTACAGATATTGTAGATGGCATGCAGACCCCCCATTAAACTATAAGCAGATGACTGTGTCGTCTACAGAAAAATTATTTCAATTTCCCATATAACAATCGTGCCGACCAACAACGATAAAACAGCAAATTGGTGTCGGCGCTGGCAAAGGACCATGAGTATTGTTAAATTTAATCATATCCTCTTTTCAAATAAAAAAAATCACAGTTTCGCCACTAGGGCGAAGCAATGAATGCGATAGCAAGAAATTCGTTTGTCACACGAAGAACGACAAGCAGTTCGATAGTTGGAACGCGCCGCCGCAGCACCAAGAAGGGCGCTCGGAAAGGACGCATAGGTATACACAGGACAAGCGAGAACTAACAACTGTCGCAGTTGTTACGTGTTTGTATTTCAGCAACGCGCTGCGAGTGTCCACAATGCAGAAGCCGACACTGTTGTTGTTGTTGCCTCTGACATGGCTCATACCCACTCGGGGGGATTGGCCAAGGTTTGATTATAGCTAGCTTTTCAGACATTTGTTCGCCCGCAGCTGGAATATGCCTCTCCAATATGGTCACCCCATCACAACAACTTAATCAGTCTATTAGAATTAGTTCAAAATAGGGCCGCTCGGTTTATCTCTTATAACTTTAATTACAAATTCAGCATCTCACGAATAAAACACGATAGTTCACTTCCACTCCTCAGTACTCGTCGGGATCTTGCGCTCTTGTCATTGTTTCACAGATACGTCTATGCTGGTAAAAAATCTTGCTTGCGGCTTGAAGTTTCATCTTGCACATCTCGCAGATTACATAATCACCTCAGTTTCACTCGCATGTACGGAAGCACGCACGCATTCAATTCGTCGGCGCTTCCTCGTGCCATTCGGCTGTGGAACGCACTTCCTGATTCCATTGTGTCCGAAAAAAAATCCTGATAAATTTCGTCTACTCATCACTTCACATTCCACTGCATAACCTCGACAAAATGTATAGCGCCTTTTTGATTCTTTCTTTTTCTTGATATGATTATGTATGAATTCGCTCTCTTATGTATGAATTATCTTATGTATGAAGCTCTCTTATGTATGAATTCGTTATTTCTTTTTGCTCATTCATTGTACCCTTATGTTTTTTACTGTGCATTCCCTGCGCATGTTCAAAATGTATCTGTATGTTTTCTCTAATTGTATTAATTATGCATAGTGTTGAACTACTCCTTCGCTCTTTTCGCCTCTACAATTAATGTTAGTCAATATTTTAATGTGTTTTAAAAGGGATATGTGTGCTTTGAGCTATTTCATCCTGTGTGATATATACTCATTATGTGTCATTTTTTTATTTTTTTGTGATGCCCCCTTACCCAATGCCTCTAACGAGGCCTGTAAGGACTCTTTAAATAAATAAATAAATAAATAAATAAATAAATAAATAAATATGATACTGTTAGACTTTCCGACGCTGTTTGATACTTCTTTTTCTTTTAAACTGCGGCACGTGGAATGACCCCTCTGCGTCTCCTGCCACGCGGTGGCGTCTGACGCCAAGTGTGCCCGGTGTTCCTTTTTTTTTCTTCGACATCATGAGTGGTACAGAAGGGAGCCCCTTTTTCGTGCGCATCTCAAGGGCAGACTTCAATTTGAAAGAAGCTGTAAAAGCGTTGCGTAATAGAAAACACGCTCAAGCTGTTCCGAGATCTGCGTACCGCGAGCGGCAAATGGTGCATATGAATAGCTCGCTGTTATATCGCTCGCACGAGCATGGCGTGTGGCTGTGTTGGCTAGCGCAGCAGGCTGCGGAGCGAGGGGTCGCTGGTTCGAATCCCCGGTCAGGTGGTTTGGAATTTTTTTCTAATAACCTATTTTTCTTTGTCTTTTTTATATATACACATACATATACATATCCGGGACATGACGGCGTCGACAGACGGCGACGGCGAATGTCAGCCGAGAGTGTCCATATAATTGATATCGCAATAAAATTGGAACATCAAACACAACTTACAATTCAAGGCACAACAATAAACACAGTCTCAGAGTTCAAGTACCTCGGGGTGTACTTTACGACGAAACTTAATTCAAGCGTGCATATCCAACACACACTGTCTAAAGCAAGTAAAATGTTGTTTTTTATTCGCAGACATTTCAAAGCAGCGTTCAGATATGTTAAGATACACTGCATTTTTTCCTTGTTAGATCTATCCTAGATTATGACTATGATTTGGAACCTTTACCAGGACTGTTTGATACAAGCAATAGAAAAACTTCAAAATCGGGCTGCATGATTCGTCTCTAGTAACTACAACTTTTTTCAAGTTGTAATTGTGTTAAAATCATTGCTGGGCTGGGATACTTTAACAACTAGAAGAAAAAAAACTTTTTTCACCGTATCTTTCATAATCGAACAGGCATTGACAGCCACAGCTGCCTGTCAGAACCATCTTAAGTTTCGACTAGGCATGACCACTCGAAAAAAAGTGCACGCATATAGATGTAACACAAGTCATTTTTCTTAGTCTTTTTTCCCACAAACTATACGAGATTGGAACATGTTACCGGAAGACTATGTTTCTGTATCTCACAATCATAATTTTAATCCCAATTGTGTTTGAAATAATATATAATTGTCTTAGTCTTTGTTTGAGCTTTCTGTCAACTTTGAACATTTTAACCTCTTGTCTTTTCACCTTTTTTCCTTCATGCTAACCTTGTTTTAAACATTGTGTTGCTGGTCACTGTAAAACATGTAGTACATGGTACTAAAGATGTCTCCCCTGCAATAATGTCTTCGAGGCAGCCCAGGCATTCTGTAAATGAATATGTATCCAATGTAACTCCTAACTTCAACCATAAATATCGATTTCGTGTAACTTTTGTTTCCAGAATATTTTTTTTTTCTAATATTCGCAAAGCTGGAAAAAGTGCTCAACCGGAAGCGCTTGGAAAAGAAACAAGAGTGTTGTTTTGGGCTCATGCCACAGACACACGAGAAATACAGCTAATTACAAAATTACAATGACACCCTCAATTGTACAGCCGTGCAATTAATTGCCTGTATACAACAAGGGACATACATTAAGGTTAACAGCCAATCAGGGCGAATTGCTTCTACATAATTTTTTGACATGAAAGTGTTTTGTGCCGGGGTCCACCCCGACTTCAGTGATGTATTTCCGTCACGGAAATGACTTCGCAAAAAAGTGCACATGATCAGACGGCAAACAAAACGAAGATTCCTCAAAGGGAGTCAAGCCCATGGCCTCTCGGTTCGCGACAACAGATGCCGGGCACGCTATCCACTGCGCCATGGTCATTTTACAGCGAAAGCTGTTATGAGATCAAAACGAGACCCGTTTTCGGCGCCGTAGTTGTCCGCCTCCGCCCCCCGCCGCCGGTGTCCGTAACCACTATCGCTCGAAATAAAAAAAAACATCCAGGATAGACTCGGGTTTGAACCTCGGTCCTCTCCGTGGAAACCCAGTATTCTACCACAGAGCCATGCCAGTTTTTTTTCTTCTCTGGCATGGCTCTGTGGTAACCTATACAAAATAACCCTATACAGCCGTTATGTCAGGAAGCGACCATGTTAAGATGTGTAATATAGCGTGGTAGAAAAGTAAAATTACTACCAGGCATGACACAATGCGAATTCTGTAAACAGGCGTCACACAATACGAATTGCGTAACGAGTGGGTCGCTGAATGCTTGCAACCCATTACAAATGGATCAGTCAAAATTCTTCGTCGTCATCAGCCACCGCATCAACAAAGGGCACATTATGCCTGGCAACTGCGCAGCGGGTACCTCGCTTCTCCGAAGAACGACGAATAATGGCGTAGTGGGTGCTTCACAACTTGACAAAAATTATTATTTATGTTATAGTGGGTACTTTGCAAGCGTACTTGTATCAGTAGCACTAAGAGAGTTTACAAGTGGTTCCAGAAATGCCACTCTTCCAGCTTTCTCTGTGACTGTGCTGCGCTTTCCACTTAGGCCTGGCGTTTTTTTTATTTTTTCTTTATTGATTGCGCTACGGTAAGGCACTCCGGAGGCTCTATAAATGCGTATTTCATATCTACCAGTTTGCCCTCATAGCGCCCTTGTTCTACAGGGTGTTGTCGGCGTGTGGGAGCGGTAAAGTGAAGTAATGCACCACGACCGCGGCCTCCGCGATTAACTCCTGCAAAGGGTCTTTTCTACGCGTCAGCCCCATTCGGCGCGTTTCTCATATGAGAAGTGCAATTTTGTCAATACCTTAACATACCGCGAGGTGGAGACCTTATCCCAAGCCTCAGCCTCGGTCATAGCATTCATTCATATTCAAATAGCTCTGCGATGCGTGCCTCCTTCTCCTGGCTTTCGCACCGCGTTCTCCGTTTACGACAGGACGCACGTTGCGTTTCCTTCTAGTCCGGCCATGGTGTTCAATAGCTCTTTAGAAGGCCGCGAGACGGCGGCCTTAGCCCAAGTTCTGCGTCCACTCAGCGATGTTCTTCTGGCTGTCGCACCGCTTTCTCTGATTATGCTCTCACTGTTAGCTACTACAGCTACCAGAAAGGTTTGTTTAATCATTGGTCATGGACGTTAAGGCCGAACTATATGCAGCGTTTTTGCCGGCGTTTTCCCGGCGTTTCGTACGCCGGCGTCACTCGGCGTCGACGGTGCTGGTGACGGTGGCCGAAACGTCCACCTCAGGACGATCCAGACATCTGCAGCGTCGGCGTCGACGCCGGAAGCCGTTCGATGGACGGAGAACCAATCAGCGCGCGGCTGGCAGCGACTTCCGCTACGTAACAGCATCGTCACTGCTGCCAAAATGGCTGCCGCCCGCCTCAGATCTATTAAGTCGTCGCCGTGCTCTGTGTGACCCGCAAGTTCTCAACTGATGCTTGTATTTGACTTAGCTTGTTCCTCAGAAGCTTCGACAGCAAGCTCTCGGGATATCTTCGAACAGTTTCCGAGCGCCATCCTCAAGTTCATCGGTAGGCTTAGCAGGCTTGAGTGTATTGGCCGAATACGTGGCCTCAAAAACTTGCGACAACTTCAAGCTCAGGGGCTATATATTGCGAGTTTTAGGTTCTTCTTCTGCTCAATAGGTGGCGTTACAAGTAAACTAAACAAATATAGCCTTTCGGCGGCACTGTGATTTGTTTCCCTCACTACAGAACTGCAAGTTAGACATAAAATCTGTAATCAGGAATATTTTTGTTGGTCCAGTGATGGATACTTCGCACTGCTTTGCGAGGTATCAGGTTCATTCCCTTTGGTCGCATGTGTGACGCTGGGCTGGCGCTGGCCTCAGCGCTTTCCATGTGGTTGGCCGCCCTCTCTGGCGGCGTTGATGCCATGACGCCGAGAGACGCAACGACAGAAAACGGCGGAAAAAACGCTGCATGTGGTTCAGCCTTTAGTCGTTGGGATGGAGATGTGTCACCCAAGCGTCAACGTGCGGGCAGCTGCGTTAAACGGTGCTAGAGCTGCCAAACACTTGTTTGTGTCCGCGCTTGTTTGTGTACCCTCTTACTTTGTCTCGTTTGTTTACGCTGCCAAATTGTCATAATGAACCAATAGACACTGTGCGAGTTCACTTATATCAATGTACAGTAAAAATTCAAATGCTTCTGTAAGGACACTTTTTACTTTCGTGTTTTGCCGATTACTATGCGGGAAAGATCAACCATATTTGTTGATGACGTCAGTCTCGTAATTATAGACACACTGCGTAACTGTTATCTGGAACAAAAACAATGGATTTCTAAAGTTTAGAAGAACTTATTACTTTTCTCGAAACCGAAAGTGCTGGAACGGATATGCTCGGGAGAAAATAGTGGCATATGGTGCTCGTGCTACTAAAAAGCTTTTCTGCTTATAGGATACACGACATACAAAATTGAGCCATTTACTTCGTCTGCCCGTCTTGTAGCGATGACACAGTTTACCGAGTGACGGTGATTATGCAACCAGTGTTACCACAGAAGCCTACAACGCATCTTGAAGAAGGAAAAGAAAACTGTTAAAACACCGCGGCCCTCAAAGAAAGAAGTAAGCTCTGGACAAGGAATATGTACGGCCAAATCGAAGGGCGGCAAATCACTCACCAAATCTCCAACTGCCAAGTTTGGAAAGCAGACTAAGAATACAAGGCAAAGAAAACACTTAATGAGGTAGTGAAAGCAATTGAGAAAACATATTCATGGGAGGAACAAAGAAACTCTTCAAAAGAAGATTCCCGAATTTTGCAACCTACAAAAAATGTATTCACTAACACGCAAGGAAAGCGCCTCCCGATTACAGAAATTCGGCCAGTCAGTAACACTAGCGCAAGTATTTCATCATCCCTGTGGACTGGAATACCGTCTTCCTTGATCATTAGCCAGTCATTAGCCAATGTATGAAGCAATTGAAGACGCCTACATTGTTCGAACGGCTTTAATTGCTTGAATCTGCTACTGGCACGCCCTGACATTTACGCAAAGTCTTTCCTCGTCCCTGCTTACACGATTACGCTGCTAATTTTATTCTGAAAACCGTCAGCTACACGAAAAACCACCTTGTTGAGTTTCTTTACAAATTCTCACGTTAGGCAGTTTTACTAACACACGCATGTTTCAGAGCATGTGTGCATTAAGGATAACGCAGAAATAGAAAGTATCGAGCCATTTTGTCCTCGGTCGGATCGTGTATCGAGCGAGCAGTGAGCTGGAAAGCACTGTTTTGTTCTTTTTGTGCATTGTTGTACCACGCCCGCACTAGAGCAGGACACACGACGTTTGACAAATGACCCGCTGACGAGCCATTTATATCTTTGATGCAGTTCCTGTGGTTGGGTGCGCCCACAAACACGTTAAAGACGAGCAGAAATGAACCCTTCGGGAAATAAAGGTCGTGTCTCTTCACACAGCTGGAAATGCATATATTTTTACGGTGAAAAATATAAAAAAGAAATTATCCAAAATACGGGACATTTAGAGTGCGGTACGTTGCAGGCCATGTGGGGCCGTTATTCTGGCGGAATATTGTTCTAGTTTCTTACAAAAATAGCAAAAACACCGTCTCCAAGAAGAACAAAAACGTCTGAGGAACTCGGACTTTACACATAATATAGCGGAAGAGAACAAGGACACAGAAAGTTGCACACAGGACGACCGCTAGACTTCAACTGGATATTTTACTGTGGGCACGTAACATATCCAGTAAACAACAAGAAATCAAAACTGATAGTAACGTCACCATTCTGCCATCACTGCAAGCTACACGTGCCAAGCTACGCGCCGCGCATGCGCCCTTCCTTCTTGGAAGAGCGCATGCGCCCGAAGAAGGAAGGGCGCCCTTCCTTCTTGGAATGGCGCATGCGCGACGCGTAGCTTGGCACGTGTAGCTTGCAGTGATGGCAGAATGGTGACGTTACTATCAGTTTTGATTTCTTATTGTTTACTGGATATGTTACGTGAATATCTAGTTGAAGTCTAGCGGTCGTCATGTGAGCAACTTTCTGTGTCCTTGTTCTGTTCCGCTATATTATGTATTTAAGTCAAAACCAACTAGCCCCTCCCTTTTTTATATTTTCTCTCTCTCTCTTTCTCTTCATGTCTTGCATTCCGTATTTTCTGTCTTTTTTGTCTGTTTCTGTATTTCTCTTTCTGCCTCTATCTATTTTTTTCTCTATTTCTATATATTTCTCTTCCTCCGTTCTCTTTCTCTCTTTCCGACTTTCATTCTCTCGCCCATCAGAGTTATTGCATCCCATGCCGGATAAATCGACTCACGTGTTCTGGGAGTGAAGCAGAAGTTGAAAAGGA
>JALIZH010030379.1:0-27399 GCA_030522465.1 Rhipicephalus appendiculatus | reverse complement strand
TAAGCCCGGAGCTTCAGGCCCGAGCCCGGCCCGGGCCCGCCGTGAAGCCACCTTACCCGGCCCGAGCCCGTGCAGTGCTCTAAGGCCAGTATCACGCCATTGGCTATTTGAGCATGACGCGCTCAGGAGTTACTGGGGCCGCCGCGGGAGGCCACGACTTGTCCACGCGTGCACGCAAGATCGCATTGAAAAGCTGCTCGTTCTAAGAAAAAATGAAAGAAAAATTGCTCAACGTCATATGAGGCGCGCGTGACGTACTTCTTCCCCCCTGTCATCTCTCCTTGCTTAGCTTCCAGCGCTTTCGTCGGGTCGAGAGAAGAGAAAGCAATTGCAGCATGCGACAAATCTTTGTAACTCCGCTCGTGCTAGACGGACCCTAAAAATTTTTGCGGCTGCCAATTCGGCAGACAATAAGCTTCCTTTAGTGAATCCATTCCATGACTACTTGTAAAAGTGTTGCAGGGCCCGTTTAAGTGCTCCGCAGTTAAAATTAAAATGAAGTAAAATGAAGTGATGACGGGCTTCTGACGGTGGCTTTGGGATTTTCATCGTCCCTGGACAGGCGCAGCGTTGGTTGTATTCGTGTGGACGCCCATCGCCAACGTTTTCTAAAAAAATTGCAAAAGCAGGTCGTCGAAGTCGACCAGCTTTGAAATTTTCAAGTGGACCTGCGTCTCGCGCCCACCATTAGGCAGGGGATACAGGGGCAGGTCTCGGTGGCACTGCCATCCGCCTCTCGGCCAACGCCTGTCACCATCCCACCGTGTTATGCTGCTGATGCTGCTGTTGCTGCAAGTCGACCTGTGCAACCACCAACGACGCCATTTCCTACTACACGGCTGTGCTACAGAAAACCCTGGCGACCACCTGATAATCGTCCAATCTGCCGAGCGTGCGGATATATCCATCAAGTTCGCGCGAGTATGTCCTCGGTGCTTCGCAGCAATCTCTGCTGCACCGAGATACCCCTACTAATGCTTTCGGGCTCCATACGACGCGCAACGAGAACCGCCACCTCAGCGTGACCCACTACAGCTGAATGTGACCCACTACCAGCCGGACGAAACCACCATCCTGCTTTTGAGTACCGACCGTTCGCTTCCCGTCGCTCACCCTCACCACGGCGCAGTTCTCTGTCACTGTATTTGCTATATATGTGGTTGAGCCGAAACGTTTGCCGCTCCGTACGAAAGGTAGCGACGTCACATTGCGGGTTTCGCATAGTACAGCGAACGCGCAACGAATTCACCCGGTTAGGGCATCTATGTACGGCCAGAATCCACATTCAGGACGTTTTGTACCCCATAAAGTAACTTGTGTTGGTCTCGTGTTTCAATGATGTGATACTCGGATGGGATTTCTTGTCCCGCCACCACGCCGTCATTGACTCTGCTCGCGCTTTAAGAGCTTTCTGTATTTTCTGATGACACGTCTATGGATATAGAACGAGGTCGCGTTTGCAAGCTTTTTCTTGTTACTGACAGGGATGGTCCTCCTCTTTGTGTCGTCCATTGTGCCAGTCTACTGCATTCAATATTCTGCAACTACCGTTGTGATCATGCCATCCTGATGATAAACAGTCTAGATGGACCGGTATGCTACCCCTGCATTGGGGAAAAGGATTGGCCAGTTTTAAAAATGGAGATAAAGAGGGGGGAGAGCACGCACACACAAAGTCACACACCTCGCAGTCATGATTATGTCATTAGTCTATAACAGCCGGTGCAGAGTTTTTAACTGATCTTGTATTGCCATCAATTAACCAAAAGCTTCGACAGGTTCCTAAGTTGGTGACCTGAAGAAACGACATGGTAGGACGGAGAGGTCAGCCCTCTTTGCGCACCTAGGGCAGCCCATAGATCTTTTGAAGTGGCCCCGTCCGAAGAAAACAGTCGGTGGCACAACGTTTGATCTAATTGTACCTTTGTTTCGTAGTTCCTGTAGTTGTTCAAACCAGCTGTCGGATCATGGTTCAGCTCAAAGTGCAAGAGATCGTTCAAGATACCGCACATTTTCTCCTTATAATTATTTCGGTCTGCCTCGAGTAATCATACGACCATGGTCACGAATTGGTCGGTGATGGTTGTGGAAGAATTGTTTCTTTTCACTTCGCAGTTCTCTCAACATCAGGCTCGTATTCAGGGGGGGGGGGGGGGGGGGGTCCTAGGGACCTTATGGGTTGAAATGCTGATGGAGGTGGGGGTGTTTTATTGAAAATAAGTAAGAAAAATTGGTGTTTCTCTTAAATAGTCAAGGTCTTCAGCAACTGCCTCCCGCCTCTCCCCAACTCGAAAAAAAAACAAAAAACAAATTCTTTGCTACGGGGCCTGGTCAACATGATATTCCCAGACGAATGGCCTTGTCGAACGTATTTTTTTGTAGGACCACGACCGAGTGGAATTCTCTTCCGCCAAACATTGTTGAAATACAAAGTAATGATGACTTTTACCACGCTTTGTGTGCATAAAACAATGACTGTTGATTTAGTGATGTATATACCCCCCCCTGTTGCAATGCCTGCAAATGGTGATGTAAGGTACCGAATAAATAAATAAACAAATAAATAAATAAACAAATAAATAAATAAATAATATACCGCACCATGATTAACACGCTTCTTATTCAAATACTATCGAATCCCACAGGGCCTGGGACGGCATCTTACAGTTTATCACCTGCTTGCAATGTAGCGTACCCAGAAACTACGAACTTAATCCCTGTTATCTGCTTTTACCACGGATTTCTTAGCGAAACCATGGGCTTCCACCACTTTATACCCGATGTGTCCGTCGCGGTGGTGTAGCGGCTACGGTTCTCGACTAATGGCCCGAAGGTCGCGGCTTCGACGGCGGCGGTTGGCATTTCAGTGGAGATGAAATACAAGAGACCCGTGAACTGTGCGATGTCAGTGCACGTTAAAAACCGCCAGATGGTCGAAATTTTCGGAGCCCTCCACTACGGCGTGCCTGAAAATCATGTCGTAGTTTTGGCACAGAAAACTCTATATAGTATTATTTATTACTTTATACCAGGTGCTCATTGGGCCCTGCTAACTAGCCGATAGTTACGGAATTGTTTCTTGAAGTAAGACCCAGTTGTTTCATTTAGTATATTTTGCCTCATGTAGACGTTCTTCTTGCCCTGGCAGATGATTATGAACCTCTTTGGTAAGCAGTATCCAGCATTTCTTGATGAAGGAGTCGTTGTGCCAGCGGCAATGACAACCGTACCACAGTGGTGCCTCCGCGAACCTCATATCCACTTCTTAGTTCTTTGTTAGAAAGGCAAACAAGATTCCACTAGGCTCTTAAGGAGTGTCTCTGTTTCTCCAGAATTAGTCATAAGATGCTCTTTTGTCCACAAAGGCTTAGTAGTTATACTGTTGCAGGAGTGATTTCAGCGGACGTGCAGTTTCTTCGCTGTTTAATGGTGAATTTCATTGGCAGATTCGGAGTGGCCGCCGAACTCTGCGTCAGAGCACTCCGCTTTGGTGGAGGGCAACCTGGAGGAAATCTTGCCGCTGTAACAAAGGCGCTTCCGCCTGAGCAAATGGCAGGGGGGCGCTTGCATGCATTCGCTTCCGAAAGCGTCCAGCATTGCTTGCGTTTTGCGCAGTTTTCGCCTTCACAGGTACGCGCGGAGAGAACGGGCGTGCGCGGGCAGTGCGTTCGGTGGGTCACGTGGTACGTCATGCTGTGCGCGCTCGCGGGGCGGAATCCACCGCTTTTGGCGGAGTAGAGGGTGCTGCAGCTCTGACAGATGCGCAGCTTTTTGTCAAAGCATGGCGCCTGAATCGGCAACACATGTCAAAAGCCCGGTAAGAAGCAGTCATACGGGTTCCGAGATGTTCTGGCCAAGATAATAGTGCCATGTCCTTTCACAGAAGCTCGCGTCAGCAGAGCAATGATGATCAGGAAGGTGGGAGTAGTCGTGTTGTTTTTCGGACCCTGTTGGTTGTAGCTCCTTCTCCTTGCAGTTGTTCTGTAAACTTCCTTCATTACTTTTTTTTATTCTTACCCCCTTAACTATGATCCCTTTTTTTCCAAGACGTGTAAGTTCCGCAAATGTGTTATTTTCTCAAGAACGCAGGAAGAGCCATCTGAATCTAAGGTGATTACTAGATAGAAAGTAATATATATTTTACTGAGTGTATCATGTGCCTATGTTATGCACTTTCACGCGGAACTTCATTCGCAGTCATATTTTACATTTATCGTAGCCATAGGGGACCAAGACACATAACGTCTCGCAGCCAATCTTATGTGCCAGAAACAAATGTTCCAGACAGAAACTACGTGCAGAGTGGTTACAGTGACCAACACAGCAACTGAATGAGTGTTGAAGGTCTACAGGTAAAGCGACCTGGAGCTAGAAAATTGTGTTCAATATTCTTGGACAATATCATAGGAACATAAAAAAAACATTGCACCATCTCCCGCTAAAGGGAACCATGTGTAGATGTGAAGCAGCGGGCGCTAACGCTTACATTGGCGGTGGCGTTGACGCTGGTGCTCATCGCAGCGTTGCACCCAGGACAGAAAACTGGGGAGGCGCAAAGCACGCAGTGATGGGCGGTGTTTCCTACTGGAACATGCCAATCGCTGCTAATGGGCAATGAGAGACGAAGACTCCGACTGGACACAGAGACCCGCAGTCCGCTTTTAGTTAACGCGCACGCTGCGAATTTTTATTGTTCAACAACGCACAGGAGAAATCTCCCGCCGGCACCACCTTGGAGGTCAAGATCCATTGCCATATATACGGGGTGGCCAGTGAACGGTTGTGCAGCGCGAGCGTCGGGTTTTTCAACCAAGAAACTCGCTAGCAGACGCTGCCTGCGTCGGCGTCGCGAGGCGAGAGGGGGGAGCGTAGGAGAGGAGAGAGAGGGGGGGACGCGCATGCGCAGTGGGAGTGTGGACGCCGCGGGCGGGATGCCCTAGAGGAGAGAGGGGGAGCGTAGGAGGAGAGGGGGGGGACGCGCATGCGCAGTGGGAGTATGGACGCCGCGGGCAGGGATGCCTAGAGGAGAGAGGGGGGAACGTGGGAGGGGAAAGAGAAGGGGGAGGTGCATGCGCAGTGGGGTGTGGTTGCCGTGGGGAGGGATGCCTAGAGGAGAGAGGGAGAGGAGGTTTTTTATTTTTATTTTTTAAGGGGTTGCGCATGCGCAGTAAAGGTGGTCACGCCGGCACACCACCACCACCACCACCACCACCACCACCACCACCACCACCACCGGATTAAGCTTCGCCATAAGATGCTTCACATCTAAAAACGCAGAGATATGCGCGCCAAGCACATCGCATTCACTGCGAAAGCTGGACGGGTTGCATTTCTCGAATTCGTTGTAAACTCTCTTGGGGCTACACTAAAAGTACGCTTGCAAGTTACCATACATCATAATTTTTGTCAAGCTGGGAAACACCCATTACGCCATTATTTGTCCATTCTGCGAAGAAGCGAGGTAACCCGCTACGCATTCGCAAGACATTATGTGCACTTTGCTGATGCGGTGGCTGATGGAATGGAATGGAAAAACTTTATTCGGGTTCGTCGGGGCGTGAACTAGCACATAGCGGGCCGCTGCGACGTCGGGACAGATGAGATGAAGAATTATGGCAGAGCCCTTTGTAATGAGTTGGAAGCATTCAACCACCCACCCGTTACGCAGTTCCTATTGTGTGGCGCCTGGTTACACAATTCGAGTTGTGTGACGCCTGGTTGTTATTTTTCTTTTTTAGCACTCTATATTACATATGTTAACGTATTTCATTCCTGTCATAACGCCTGTGTAGTGTCTCTTTTCAAAAGAGTTTCGAGCACCGGCAGGGCTCTGTGATCGACTACTGGGCTGACAAGGTGACGGCTCATGTTCGAACGCCGTTCCATCCTACATATTTTTTGTTATTTCGTTTTTTTTTTCTTATTTAGCGCAATAGCAGTTACGGGCACCGGCGGCGGCGGCGGCGGCGGCGGACAACTTGTTGTGATCTCATAACAGCTTTCGCCGTAAAACACCTTCACGAACGAAACCCGGAAGTCAAAATGGCCCCATGAGGAAATATTTTTTCATCGTTCACTTTTCACATTCTACCGCGGTTCTCTTATGGGCTGTCACGTTTTCTCCTTGGCCTGTGAAACGCTTGTTCATGAGGCGACTTATCGGTCGTTGTTTGTGAGATGCAAAGTACTATTCGTATGGCTAAAATGTCACACAATGTGTTTAATCTTGCCTGTGACGGTCTTGTTATTTTAGTTACTTAGTTACATTTATTGGCAGCGCCAGCAACAATGCTTGGAACATCGACGTAGTCCGAACAGCAAAGTGTTTGTTTAGACAACTTTTGACTGCGACGCCGTCTTCTGATGGAGCCATTTCAACAACACCGTGTTGCAGCTCATAGAGATACAACGGAACCTATAATCCAGAGCAGTTTTATACTATGTGTGCACACAAGTTCATTTTGTCAGATACGTCGTTATAATACTCCTTGCGATTCAGATCATCACACTCCGTCTTGACAACTTCTGTGTGGTTAAAAATCACGTTGAGTAGATAGTGAGAAGCATTCCCTATAGGTAAACGAGCTAAAGTAATTGCAATGGGCCACGGAGCCACGCCGGTGCTTGTAACTCCTTCACAAAAACACCTGCGCGGAACATGAAGCGCACTCACAGCAAAAGCTTGCGCAACGGCCTTTCGAGAGCTCGTGGGGTGACTGTTACAAGTGCAGTTTGATGGTACCCACTACGTCATAAATCATCGAAATTTTAGGAAGTAGGGAAGTACCCACTACACACCACTGAGGCATTATGTGCACTTCGCTGATGCTGCACCTGATGACGATGGAAAATTATGGCTGAATTCTTTGTAATAGATTGGGAAGCTGTAAAACACCCACTCATTGCACAATTCAAATTGTGTAACGTTTGGTTAATATTTTATTCTTCTACCGCGCTTTGTTACATCTGTTAACGCAATTCCTTGCCCGACATGAAGCCGGTATAGGGTCTTTTTGTGAAGGATTTTCCGAATAGGCTTGGCTCTGTGGTAGAATAGTCGACTGCCGCGCAGACGGCCTGGGCTCAAACCTGCTCGATACTGGATTGCGGGATGATGGCGCTTAGGGACACCGGCGGCGGCGGACAACTGCGCCACGAAAATCGGGTGTTGTTGCCAATCGCATAAACGCTACACAGCCCCCCATGCCAGGCAAGTAATAAGGGTATAAGAGATTTAATATGCTATGGTAAATCAGAAATGCGAATTGCATAACAAGTCGGTGGCTTAAAGCGTCCCACCGAGTACAACGCACTCAGCCTTAATCCGTCGTCGTCCGCCACTGAATCACCAAACTGCACATAATGACTAACAGATCTGTAGTGGATACATCGTTTCCTCGCAGAATGATGAATAATGGAATATTTGGCAGTTCCCTACTTCGCAAAATTATGAAGAATTATGGCATAGTGGGTAAATGTGGCGGGTAGTGGGTACATTGTACCAGTACATGTATCAGTTGCCCCAAGAGAAAACTTTCTTGCCAAAAGAAAACTCCGAGTTGCCCCAAGAGAAAACAACGAGCTGTCGTCCTGAGAAGTCATCGCAGGTAAAGGCGACGAAGGAACTGCTCAAGTTCTTCAAGACGTCCGACTTGCACCGGCGCTATAGACTAATGGCGTTATCATGACTATGAAGTGAATGACCTTGTGTGCGCGTGTTCTCCTCCCTATCTCTCTCTTCATCTTTAAAACTCCCCGATCCAATTTACAAAGAGTAGGGTAGCATACCGGTCCGTCTAGACTGGTTAAACTCGCGGCTTTTCATTTCTTGCAAGAAGGTGAGAGTGGGCGTGTTGGTGGTGATCCATGAAGAAACTTGTAGCGCACAAAAAACACGGACGAAGCAAGAGACGACGGGACGATGCGCTCACTTCCAACAGAATGTTTATTGAAGTGATCTGAAACATATACGTTTCTTGTGCGCGCAGGCGCAAAGAGACCCGGGTGGGACGACTAAGCAAATTAAAAAGAACGATAACTAGGGGACGGGATCGCTTTGATAATACCTGAATGAAGTGTTACACATGGAACACGTGCGGAGCCACACCACTGTGTTTTGTTCAGGAATGGCAAACTCTTTTTCCGTCAAGTCGATAGAAGCTGTGCTAATGCAAGAAGCTCCCGCTTTCACGATTTCGATTGCCTCGATGATCTCGCAGGGTTGTCCTGTTATTACTAGTTCCCATGACGATGCAGTTATTAAGTGAAGGTGCGCACCCGCCAATTCGGCAATGCTGACTGAGATGCCCTGCTGCTATCTCTCGAGAACTGTTAAGATGCTCGCGAAGTATGTGATTAAGGCACCTACCGGTTTGTCCAATGTAAAGTTTACCGCATGACATTGGGAAAGAGTACACCACACCATTATTGCACGTAACGAAAGGGTTCTTGTGCTTTGTGGCTTAGGAAAAGCTACCCACTTTGTAGCTCGAATTCCAAAGAAGAAGAAGATGTTTAATGGGAAGAAGGAGGAGAGGTCGGCCTGGAAAGCGGGTTTCCGGCCTGCTACTCCTCACGGGGGTAAGGGGAAAAGGGAAAGAAAGAGATAGAGGGAGGCATGATGAGAGGTGACTATGATATGGCACAATGAGTCACTGCACACATTGTCCTGTGCGGGGTAGGAGAAGCACGAAAGTCTCTGTGCATTGGTTACGTTAGCACACACTCTAAAGACGAGCATCTAAGCCTGTCTCGCTGAGAAATTCCAAAGCTTCGAATGTTTGTTCGGTGCTGCAAAAAACCACCCGTATGTACGCCTTGCTGGCTACCTTCGTGAGACGGTGTGATATGTCGTGTATGTATGGGATCACAGAGATGCTTTGCTGGCTTACGTGATCACTCTTGTCACCTGAAGAATGATGCATGTTCCGTTTTACTGTCTTTAAAAGACCTTCAGCCACTGACGTGATTACATGTTTCGGTTACCTGCTGTGATCAAATCAAACGATTTGTTTGGGCGAGAAAGCTGGCATCACAAGTGTGCAGACAGGATTTTCTTAGGGCATTTCTTAGGCTGAATCTGGTGATGCCTCGTTTAACGAGCTTAGAATGGCTTGATGAGAAGGGCCAGTAAAGGCTTGCTACCTCGTGGCTCGTATTGCCAGCATATGTGCTCGGATGTGAACTTGAGCCTTAGATCAAAGAAACCTTAAAGAATCATTCTGTGGTGCTCCATGTGTGATCAACAATGGATTTAAACCCTCGGTGAACGTTGCAAGAGTTTGTACCATGTCAGTCTAGAACGAGCCGGTGTCGAAGTCTTCCTTAGGGCCCCCCCAGTATAACCAAATAGTCGTCAACGTACCTCGCGATTTTTACAACACTGGAACCATTGACCTTGCCCTGAATATTTCTGTCTTTTTTTTTGCAAGAAATAAGTCACTCAAAATGGGAGCAATTGAAGAACCGATGCCTACACCACGGTTCTAGACAAAAATCTCTCCATCCCAGGTAGAAAAAAAGTATACTTGAGGTAGAAAGACAAAAGTTCCAAGAACCCTTCAACGGGACCTTCAACCCGCACTGTTGGCAAAACTGATGGCGCCTTGAGTATCGATGCATTCTTCTGCGCACCTGAGCAAATCGTTGTGTGGTACTGAGTAGTAGAGGTCTTGGACGTCTATTGAAAAGGCTTTTCAGTCAATTGCAGGTTATTGCTGTAGAAATTCGATCACTTGTTCTGAATTTTTCACTATAAACGGGTCTTCAATTGTCATATCAGAACAAAACACTTGGCTTAGATCTGTATCTGTGTTTCTGCAGGAGAACTTAAAAATGTTGACAATTGAAGACCCGTTCCCTAGTGAAAAATTCAGAACAAGTCATCGAATTTCCTACAGTAAAAACCTGCAGTTGATTCAAAAGCCTTTTCAATAGACGTCCAAGACCTCTACTACTCGCTACCACACAACCATTTGCTCAGGTGCGTAGAAGAATGCATCGATACTCAAGGCGCCATCAGTTTCGCCAACAGTGCGGGTATTCCCGTTTAAGGGTTCATGGAACTTTTTGTCTTTCTACCTCAAGTCTACTTTTTTTCTTCCTGAGATGGAGAGATTTATCTCCAAAACCGTGTTGTATGCATCGGTTCTTCAATTGCTCCCATTTGAGTGACTTATTTTGACCATTTTGAATGACTTATTAAAGACAGAAACATTCAGGGCAAGCTCAATGGTTCCAGTGTTGTAGAAATACATGAGGTAAGTTGACGACTATTTGGTTGTACTGGGGGGCACTAAGGAAGACTTCGACACCGGCGCATTCGAGACTGACATGGTACAAACTCTTGAAACGTTCACCGAGGGTTTAAATAAATTGTTAATCACACATGGAGCCCCACAGAATGATTCTTTAAGGTTTCTTAATCTAACGCTCAAGTTCACATTCCGAGCATATATGCTGGCAATACGAGCCCTTCTCATCAAGCCATTCTAAGCTCGTTAAACGAAGGCATCACCAGACTCACCCTAAGAAATGCCCTAAGTAAATCCTTGTCTGCACACTTGTGAGGCCAGCTTTCTCGCCCTAAACAAATCGTTTGATTTGATTCACAGCAGGCTACCCGCAGCATGTTATCACGTCAGTGGCTGAAGGTCTTTTAAAGGAGTACTGACACGATTCTGAGGCACCCCAAAAGGGAACTCTATCGTTTCCATAGTGTGCACTGTCATCGCTCTCCACACGCCGGAGCCACACAACGCGTACAAAATATTATACATTGATTTTAAAGTTCGTCACCCAGCATCTGCAAGCCAGCTCCACCGCAATGGACATTATCATGACAAATCAACACAGCTCACTGGGTTCGCGAAATTTGCGTCCTGCATGCAGCCTAAGTCGCAGAAATCACTCTCAGAGTCACTGGACGACAATACACTCATCGTTGTTTACGTGAACCACGTGCGACTGACAGCAAACAGGCAACTGTTGCTAGTATGTCGCGAGTTGCAGTCTTCCCGTGACGTCAGAGCAGTCTTGATACGTCACTGCGAAGCCACCCTCTCAATACCGAAACCGAAATTGCTGTTTTAAGGTATCGGTAATAAAAATATATTCGATGCATTCCCATGCACCGCGACACTCTTTTTAGGGTTCTCGACACCCACGTTTTTATTTAGAGCAACAATCCGAAAATATTTAAAATTCGTGTCAGTACTCCTTTAAAGACAGTAAAACGGAACATGCATAATTCTTCAGGTGACAAGAGTGATCACGTAAGCCAGCAAATCATCTATGTCATCCCTTATATACACGACATATCGCACCGTCTCAAGAAGGTAGCGAGCAAGGCGAACATACGGGTGCTTTTTTTTCAGCACCGAACAAACATTCGAAGCTTTGCAATTCTAGCTACAAAGTGGCTAGCTTTTCCTGTGCCACAAAGCACAGGAACCCTTTCGTTAGGTGCCAGAATGGCGTGGCGTGCTCTTTCCCAATATCATGCGGTAAACTTTACACTGGACAAACCGGTAGGTACCTTAATCACAGACTTCGCGAGCATCTTAACAGTTCTCGAAATATAGCAGCAGGGCATCTCAGTCAGCATTGCCGGACTTGCGGGTGCGCACCTTCACTTAATAACTGCATCGTCATAGGCACTAGTAATAACAAGACAACCCGCGAGATCATCGAGGCAATCGAAATCGTGAAAGCGGGAGCTTCTTGCATTAGCACAGCTTCTATCGACTTGACGGAAAAAGTGTTTGCATTCCTGAACAAAACACAGTGGTGTGGCGCCTGCCTTATAGATAACGCAGTGGTATGACGTCTGCCTTATAGGATACATATGTTATGTTTATAAAATTAGATAGCCAGAACTAGAATAAGAATTGAAGTTGCACCGACCTTACGCCTGCATGTTGTCTTTTTTCAGAGCAGTTTGAAGACCTCGCATGGCTCTGTGGTAGAATAGGTGATTGCCGCGTAGAATCCTTGGGTTCGATTCCTGCTGAGTGCCTGATTTTTTTATCTTTGCATTCGTCGGGTCTACGCTGCCGATGTCAGTTTTTCTGAACGATCTCGCATTTAAATTACTAATGTGTGTCCTCGCCGTTCCTGGGTAGATATAAATTGTCAAACACCTGTGGCGCATTCCCGCATACCTCGGCCCGTGGAATACGGGTATGTGCCACACGAGTCTGCAGGAAAGGGTTTGACGACGTACGCGACAGCATTTTCATATTATTCATGTCATGAACAGCCAGACATATTCGTGAATACTTCTTACCCTCCCATACAAATTTTGGTCTACCCCAAGTTAAGGAGGTGATCACGAGAGCACCCAGATGTAAGCGGCTAGATAGATAGATAGATAGATAGATAGATAGATAGATAGATAGATAGATAGATAGATAGATAGATAGATAGATAGATAGATAGATAGATAGATAGATAGATAGATAGATAGATAGATAGATAGATAGATAGATAGGTAGATGGATAGATAGATAGATAGAAACGCAAAAGTTCTTACAGTATGCAAAAAAATGTTTCGCATTTAAAAGCATCAACCAAGTGAGCAGCTGCGTAGGTTCGCGTCTTACCTTACAGACCCGTAGAGGGCCCTTCGCAGATTCAAAAGGATGATACAAGGCGTACTGGGCACTTCCCAAATGCACTTGCAGTAGGCATTTTGGGGGCAGTTTGAAATGGCCAATTTTGCCGCGCACAGCCGTTCCTTTCCTTGCGGCACGGCTGAGGCATCCACCGAGAACCGAAGCCAGTCCAGCGAAGCGAGGCTCCCGGGGCCTGATTACGCTATCTCGTTCTACTCTTGAAGGCGAAGTTCCTGCATTTCTTAGCGAACTTCGGCGACTTTGAGCGTATCTATCTATCTATCTATCTATCTATCTATCTATCTATCTATCTATCTATCTATCTATCTATCTATCTATCTATCTATCTATCTATCTATCTATCTATCTATCTATCTATCTATCTATCTATCTATCTATCTATCTATCTATCTAGCCGCCTACGACTTTGTGCTCTCCTGGCCGTATCGTTAATCGGATTTATACCAAATTTGGTATGGCATAACATGACTATATGACGAACATAAATGGCTGGTCATATCATGAAAATCATGAATAACTTGTCATGAAAAGTATGATTTACATGCCACGCTCATGGCACGCTCGCGGCCGTTTCGTTAGCTTGGTATACACCAAATTTGGGATTGAGTGACGTGACTGTATGACGAACATAAATGACAAGTGGTAATATGAAAATCCTGACTTCATGAGCGACATGACTTGCATTCCACGCTGATAGTGCGCTCGCGGCCGTTTCGTTAGCTTGATATACACCAAATTTGGTATTGAGTGACATGACTGTATGACGAACATAAATGACAAGTGGTAATATGGAAATCATGACATGTCATGTGCAACATGACTTGCATGCCACGCTCATGACACTCTCGTGGCCGTTTCCGTAGCTTGATATACACCAAGTTTGGTATTGAGGTACGTGACTGTATGACTAGCATAAATGACAGGTGGTAATATGAAAATCATGACCTGCATGTCATATACAACATGATTTACATGCCACGCTCATGGCGCGCTGACGGCCGTTTCGCTAGCTTGATATACACCAAATTTGGTATTGACTGACGTGACTGTATGACGAACATAATTGCCAAGTGGTAATATGGAAATCATGACATGTCATGTGCAACATGACTTGCATGCCACGCTCATGACACTCTCGTGGCCGTTTCGCTAGCTTGATATGCAACAAACTTCGTATTTAGGGACGTGACTGTATGACGGGCATAAATGACGTTTTAATATGGAAACCATGACACGTCATGCGCAACATGACTTGCATGCCACACTCATGGTACTCCCGTGGCCGTTTCGCTAGCTTGATATACACCAAATTTGGTATTCAGTGACGTGATTGTATTGAAAGGATAAATGACAAGTGGTAATATGCAAATCATGACATGTCATGTGCAACATGACTTGCATGCCACGCTCATGACACTCTTGTGACCGTTTCGCCAGCTTGATATACACTAAATTTTAAGGTGAAAGCCTTTAATGTCTCATGCTCACGTCCGCCCGTCCGTCCATCCGTCCCTCCAGCTGTGCCGAACATGTAAACGGTGGGAGCAGGGGGCCGCGCAAACGGACGCCGGTCGCGTTGGACACTACAGCGCTCGCGCTTTGCTTGCGTGACGTCGTGGTGCCCAGCGTCTCTAATCATGCAAGGAGGGAGACGCGCGCATCAGTTTCATTCTGACCGACCCCGTCTCAGTGGGCACAGGCGTTCGAGGAACACACTTTGGAATTGACAAAGTGTCCGTCAATTTAAACGCTGGAACGCGGATGGCGTTCGCACGATGCGCAGAGCGCGAGAATACGAACGCATGCGAAACGGAGGCAGATTGGTCTCGCGTCTCGCTGTGATTCGAGGTAAAAGATTAAGCGATAATTGGCAGGTGGTAACATGCAAATCTTGGCATGCATGTCATCTACAATGCCATTTACATGCCACGCTCATGGTGCGCTTGCGTCCAATTCGCTAGCTTGATATACACCAAAATTGGTATTGCGGGATGTGACGATATATCGAACACAAGTGGCAGGTGGTAACATGAAAATCTTGGCATGCATGTCATCTACAATGCCATTTACATGCCGCGCTCATGGAGCGCTTGCGTCCAGTTCGCTAGATTGATATACACTAAAATTTGTATTGCGCGACGTGACTGTTTGACGAACACAAATGACAGGTACTATCATGTAAATAATGACATGCATATTATGTACAGCATGATTTGCTCCTTGATGGCTGCTTCGCATCACATCGATTCCCACAGTGCGTGGGATCTGCCGGTTTTTTTTTCCTTGAATCTGAAAATGTATTTGCACTTGGTGTTTTTGAATTCCGCGCACGGTTTGTTTGAGCCAAACGTGAACGCTATGCTGATTATTAACGTTGTAAGAGTTCCTGCTCAGGGATGAATCCTGCGTCAGTGATTTGTGCTCATGTGTTTGTTAAAGGGACACTGAAGTGATACAATGAATCTGTTTAAATTAATAAATCGTACACTGAAAACCCTAATGTCGCTAGTTTCTCCATCATAGGCGCATTATTAAAGGCGGAAATCAAGGCCAAAGGTTCATTTTTAAATTTCGCGCCGAGATGTCACGGATTTCAAAGTGAATTTTTCGTACTTTAATGGCATTGGCGCAGGGAAATTCGCTGAAAGTTGGTATGTTAAGTCTCTGGCCCGCTCATAGGACAATGTACTTTATTTTTACTGATTAGGAACTACGCAGGCCCTATCAGACGACGTCAAAATTTATGACGTCACGGCGATTGGTGCCGTCACCACCCGCATTTTGTTTTTGCCTGTTTTCTCGCTTACGAAGCGTCGTGTCGGGGCAAGCGTGGTGATATTGGTGTTGTGAAAGAGTACTTTGCCATTATTATAAACATCATATTTCTCTTTCGTGTCCGTTAAAGTACGCCTTCCTGGAATCGCAGACTGTCAATAATCGCTGGAGTGTCTTTCCGCCACATACCTACAGGTAGCTTTGGGGCCGTTGTGAGTAGCATCCCTCATACGTCGAACTCTACAGTGATGAGAAGCCCTTTCTTTGGCCTCCGTCGGAAATCGGTTCGCTTATATTTTTGCGTCTAGTAAGGATTGCTGAAAATTTATCGTTTGTTTTGTACGCCGTTTTGCACCGAAACGCCTCCGAAGAAGCGTGAGGGTCTTTTTATGTGTGTTTTTTATAGCTGGGGCTCATTTATTGCCTAATTTACTCAATACGGTGATCTAGTTATTAAGGTGCTCAACTTCTGACCATGAAGGTCGCGGAATCGAATTCCGGCTACGGCGGATATCGATGGAGGCGAAATGCTAGAGATCTGTGTACTTTGATTTACGTGCACGTTAAAGGGACTCTAAAGTGAAAGTGAAGCAATGAATTTGTTTTGATTGATGAATAGTACTCTGGGAACCGTAATGTCATTAATGTCACCATCATATGTTAATTAATAAACGAGAAAATCAATATCACACTCTCGTTTTTGAATTTCCAGCCGAAATTTCCGCACGTGACTTGGCAGATTTCAAAAGCGTATTTTTCGTATTTTGACGGCATTGACTCAACCGCATTTTCTGAAAATTGGAATGTGAAGCCTATGGCCCCCGCTGTGGACAATGCACTTCAATTTTACCGATTGGGAATTACGTATGGCTGTAACGAATCCCTTTTGTGAAGGCACTACGATGTTCGATGGGTCGTTCGACGTGCTGAATTCCATAACCAACGTCTAAAGTATTCCTTTTGTTTTCTCAAAATTAATGCAACCAAAAACGAATGGCGCATACATTTAGAGCCTATGATTACATTCGCTTCATGTCAAAAGGGAACATGACCGCCTGCAGAATAATGAATTATTTGATTACACACTAATTACGATTAATAGCTGAAACTCCCACAAAACAACACGTCGCTTCATTTTCTTTGTTGGGTTGTAATACTGAATGCCTTAGAATTATGGTAAGTGAGCTTGACACATTCGTAGACAGTGCATCATAATTTGTGCCTGAAGGGGGTATTCTGACCCCCAGGTGAGTGACGGCCGAAACCCGGAGCCCCGACAACCATGCCCCGCAGAGCAGCCGGGCCAACCATCGTCAACTGAGCAGCACGTTCTTGCGCCATGCGGTGCGGCTGGCAACGGTGCTCCGGGTCTTCGACGCTGCTTAGCCTGGGCCTGTCGGGCCTGCAAGCGGCGCACAATGGCCGTTGATCGTCGGAGAGCGGCCACGCTGCGCGAACGGAGGCGGCTGCGTCGCGTCAACGAAGCCTTCGAGGCACTCAAGAGGAGGACCTGCGCGAATCCTGCGCAGAGGCTGCCCAAGGTGCGCCTGCTTGGCTTTTACCTACCGGTACTGTTATTTTCATGGTGGATTTTCTCTTTACACCGAGCTGGGAAGTACGGTAAGAATTTTAGTTAAAGGGGACGTCAAGAATGCGATTAGGGCACACAAGGAGAGTTCGGGAGCTTACGAACCACTCATAAGGTACATGTATACAACACTCCAGTAGTATGTGTACTGTACAATTGCTTTATAAAGGTTCTTGCTGCCTTAACAACAGTCCTAAGCAATCCCGATATAGTGAAACGAAATGCGGACACTGCTGATAAAGCAAAAAAAAAAAAAAAAAGACACGGCTGAAATATTGTAAAAAAAAAAAGCGTCACGGACAACTAAGACAACAATGGGCACAACAACCCGCTCGCAACTACTATTTATTTTTGATAAAAGTGTAGTTATAAAACGAGAACAAGTGCCGACTATGTAGTCACCCATGTATTTTTTTTTTTTGTGTTAAAGACCGGTACGCACAAATTTGCCCAGCTCACATGTTTGATAAGTAAAACTCTACAGTGTGATGTCCCGAAGTTGAGTATAGCTTCAAATAAAGTGCGATATGCGAGAACAGTCGTGCATCTACATTTAAGCCCACGTTGAACAACAAGAGGGGTCGAAATTAATATGGAGCCCTCCACTATGGCCTACGTAATGATGATATTACCGTTTTAACTCGTAATACTCCCGAAATTTTTCTTTATATTGAGCAGCAAAGGGAAGCTCGCCACAATTTTTTGGACTTTGACCCTGCTAATTTGCTCTAGCGTTCGAAGCACGAGAGTGTAGTTCCAAAGTTTTATAAATTTTGAAGGATATTACTTGTTGCGTAGGATTAAAGTAGCAGGTTTTGCTCGAAAACCTTGCTATTTCCGGGCATGAGGAATTCAGTTCGAGAATTTTTTTTTTCGATGTCAATTAGGCAGACGTTTCCTGTCGGCAGAACGATGTCTGTATATCAGATTGCACCACTTGCTCTCAAGAAGTACGTTCCAATTTCGTATAGTAATATATTATAATGAAAATACTTGGCCGAAAGCGGTGGTTTCGTCCGAACAGTAGCGGCAAGAGCTGGTCAGGCGCAGGCAGCGTTGCAGCAACCACAGGCTAGGCAGCTCCAGCTCGTGCCTCGTGCATAGCTGGCGATGTGGCTGCAGCGCTGGGCATTCCTCTTCACTACAATATAAATGTTCCGGTGCTTGACGTTTTTGCTCCGTACAAGACTGTTCTCCTAAATACCATCGACGGTAAATTGTTGCATACACGCCGGCCCGTTATTCAGAAACGGTGTGTGTCACACAAGCCAGGTGGCTGGTTCCTTTTCCCTGCTTTGAATCCCGTTTTCTGGCGTTGCTTGCCTTACTTATATGACGTCTCTCTCTTTTTGCTCGCACAGGTCGAAATTTTGCGCAACGCCATCGAATATATTGAAGGACTGGAAGATCTGCTTGAGGCGGCTGACGGCGCACGTACGGCAAACAGGCTCTTTGAAACATCCAAGTCCATTTCAGCAAAACCACCGCAGGTAAGTTCACATGTCCAATAGCTTAGAGAAAACAAACACCGATGGTAAAAATTTTCCTGCTATCCTGCTCTCCTTCAGGTTATGGGTTCTGTTTTGCGAAAGAGTTATTGCAAATACATTGCACAAAATCGCACAGCTAGTGACCTACATACAGACCACCAGCAGATATGAACGGCTAAGCGCCGCTTTCAGCGCCCAATGTTTAGGAAGACAGCGATGTGTGGAAAGTATGAGAGGAGCATGCAAACTGTTGCAAGTACGTAGGCGTATTACTACTCAGGGACGTTCAATCAAAAAACCGAGAACGTAGAAACAAAGGGCCATTGCTAGAGACCGTATTGTAGGCAAACGGCTGTTTTGTTCCTTGCGCTTCGATTACCCAGTTTTGATATATGACCATGAATTAGAGGTTAAGAAGAACTTTTATAAAGCTGTTAAAATGCCTATAATTGCTTATTTTTACATTTGTGCCTAAATGGCTACACATGTTTATATATGCCTACCTCAAAATCGGCGCCTATACATGAACTCTGTTTAGCATAGCTTCGCCTTTAAGCACAGTTTGAGATCTATATTCTTGTTACCGGGCAACATTGACTGTTCGGAAATCTATTCGTCTCAACCTAGTCCTCTAGTTCAAGCAACTTCTGAAAAAAAATTGGCAGATCCCAAGTACCATGGGAATCGATGTTATGCGAAGCATGCGGAGGCAAGGTGACTGGGTTGTAATTTTTTTATTGAGCGAAACGTTACCAATGACGCTAAAGATATGAACGAATGTTGTAGGCACAGACATATGTTGAACAGTCGCATATGTTTCATATAACCAGTTGTTTACAGTTGCGTAACGATGTCAGCAGAAGCATGCGTATTACCAACACCAGAAGCGGTAGGCTGATATGTGGCACTTGTGCTTGCGAGGATGGCAGCCCTCGTGGACCAACTACAGTGAATGGCGCTTAAGTATATAATTGACGTTAACCCGACATGACGCCGGCCTCATAGGAGTACTTATGTAATGTTTATAAAATTAGATAGCCAGCACTGCAACCACAATTGACGTTTCACCAACATTACGCCTGCCTAGGGTCTTTTTCCAAAGCAGTTCCGAGATCTGGCGTGGCTCTGTGGTAGAATACTTGATTGTCACGCAGATTGCTTGGGTTCGATTCCTGCTGAGACCCTGATATTTACTATTTGCATTCGTCGGGTCAACGCTGCCGACGTCAGTTTTACAGCGAAAGCTGTATATGGCTAGGAGAAACGAAAAACCGCTCGGCATCTGTGTCACGAGCGGTCTCCATTGGCTGTGCTATCAGTTACGTCGTTCTGAGCGTCATACCCAAGCTCGCGCGCCATTGGCTGGGCTGTGAGTGACGTCGTCCATCCTGTCGCAGCCGTGGCGCTGAGCACGCGCGCATCAGTTTCGTCTGAGAGCTTCCACATGGGTAAGCCATGGATCCTACGAACTCCCGAAGAGCGGACAACTTTAGAAGAGCGCCGACAGTGGAAACGTGAGAGAGCTCGCAATCGCCGGGCCGATGCTGCAGTCAGGGGACAAGAACAGGCCCGTGAGGCCTATTGCCGGCAGCAACTGCGTACCGACGATCCGGCAGCCTTCCAAGCTGCGCTAAATCGCGAACGGGAATGCAAGCGCCGGTGGCGGGCGGATCATGCAAACCACGCCGCAGACTTAGCTTGCGATGTCAAACGCTTGCAGCAACGGCGCGCCGAAGAAGCCGCGTTGCGGGCAGAACAGCGTCGACGTGATAATTGCTGGAGCGCGTTCGCCGGGGCGAACGCCTGCTTTCGGCGAGAGTTTCTCCAGCGGCACTTTGGCTTCGGCTGCGACGTCTGTGAACGCCTGTGGTTCGACCACAACCTCGCAACAATAATTGTGGAAGGGTTCAGGGCAGCGTCGGTCGAATCCACTGCTAAACACCGGGGCCGGGCATTTCAGTTTCGCTGGTTAACCATTTGTACGGAGTGCTTGGGCGGTGATTTTTTTCTTAACGCTCTCACATTCAAATTACTAATGTCTGTCCTCGCCGTTCCTGGGTAGATATAAATTGTCAAACACCTGTGGCGCATACCCGCTCACCGCGGCCCGTGGTATACGAGTATGTGCCACACGTGTCTGCAGGAAAGGGTTTGACGACGTACGCGACAGAATTTTCATGGTATTCATGTCATGACCAGCCAGACATATTCGTCAATACCTCTTAACCTCCCACACAAATTTTGGTCTACCCCAAGTTAAGGAGGCGATCACGTGAGCACCCCGACGTAGGCGGCTAGATAGATAGATAGATAGATAGATAGATAGATAGATAGATAGATAGATAGATAGATAGATAGATAGATAGATAGATAGATAGATAGATAGATAGATAGATAGATAGATAGATAGATAGATAGATAGAAACGCAAAAGTGCTTACAGTACGCAAAGAAATGCTTCGCATTCAAAAAAAACAACCGCTAGCAGCAGCGCAATGGCACGCGCGGGACCGCCTACGCCGCCGCGCTGTCTTGGCGCGAGTGGCTGGCCAATGAGAAACCACGGATAGCCATCAGACGAAAGGGGAGCGAAGAGCACAAGAAGAAAGACAAATGCGCTGGCCACATGGCTTTTGCTTTGTCTGTAGTTTACATCTTAAAGTTTTCACCGCCAGGGGAGAAATTGACTGTACAAGATTCGACCCGCCCAGCAGGGCACATCTCAGCCGTCTGGTCTTAATTGGGCTATCTACTCCTGCTCTGCCCTTCTCAGCCATACACTCAGGGGTATGTTGAATCGACAGTAGACACTTTACTCACTATTCTACCGAATATACGGCGAGACCTTGCTCAGCGAGCCATGCGCGACAAAGGAAACTTACACGGCTGTGTTCAACTGTTGGTGCGTTTGTCATTAAAACAATAACATTTCTTGCTTTCATGTAGGCAAGAGCATGACGCAATACCGTCCTGTCGAGGACAAACAAAATCCATTTCGCAGATTGCGAACATGTATATAGTAGTGAAACAAGGAATTTAAAAAAAGCCGACAGCTCCCACGCACTGTGGGAACCGATGTAATGCGAAGCAGCCAGGAAGGAGCAAATCATGATTTACATAATTTGCATGTCATGTTTTGCATGTTACCACCTGCCACTTATGTTCGTTATACAGTCACGTCACTCAATACCAAATTTGGTGTATATCAAGCTAACGAAACGGCCGCGAGCGTGCCATGAGCGTGGAATGCAAGTCATGTCGCTGATGACATGTCATGATTTCCATATTACCACTTGTCATTTATGTTCGCCATACAGTCACGTCACTCAATACCAAGTTTGGTGTATCTCAAGCTAACGAAACGGCCGCGAGCACGCCATGAGCGTGGCATGCAAGTCATGTCGCACATGACATGTCATGAGTTCTATATTCCCACTTGTCATTTATGTTCGTCATACAGTCATGTCACTCAATACCAAATTTGGTGTATATAAAGCTAACAAAACAGCAGCGAGCGCGCCATGAGCGTGGCATGCAAGTCATGTCGCACATGACAAGTCATGATTTCCATATTACCACTCGTCATTTATGTTCGTCATACAGTCACGTCACTCAATTCCAAATTTGGTGTATATCAAGCTAACGAAACGCCCGTGTGCGCGCCATGAGCGCGGCATGCAAGTCATGTCGCACATGACATGTCATGAGTTCTATATTCCCACTTGTCATTTATGTTCGTCATACAGTCAACGTCACTCAATACCAAGTTTCGTGTATATCAAGCTAACGAAACGGCCGCGAGCGCGCCATGAGCGTGGCATGTAAATCATGTTGTTCATGACATGCACGTCGTTATTTGCATATTACCACCTGTCATTTATGTTCTTCATACAGTCACGTCACTAAATCCTAAATTTGGTGTATATCAAGCTAACGAAACGGCCGCGAGCGCGCCATGAGCGTGGCATGTAAATCATACTTTTCATAATAAGTTAGTGGTGATTTTCATGATATGACCAGCCATTTATGTTCTCCATACAGTCATGTTATGCCATACCAAATTTGGTACAAATCCCATTAAGGATACGACCAGGAGAGCAGAAAGTCGTAGGCGGCTAGATAGATAGATAGATAGATAGATAGATAGATAGATAGATAGATAGATAGATAGATAGATAGATAGATAGATAGATAGATAGATAGATAGATAGATAGATAGATAGATAGATAGATAGATAGATAGATAGATAGATAGATAGATAGATAGATAGATAGATAGATACGCTCATAGTCGCCGAAGTTCGCTAAGAAATGCTTCGCATTTAAAAAAAAAGTTTGCGGGAACATCTTAATGTCGTCAATAACAAGAAAGTTGCCTGAAGTGCTCTCGTAGAGCATGTGTTGTCATCTGTACACGATATCTACTGGGATAATGCCTGCATCAGCGGCACTGAAAGAAAGTTGTACCTGTGACTGCATTTGGAATCTTTGGCCATTCAGACTACTGCGTGCACAGTAAACAGAAATATAGGAACACTCCCTCCTGTGTATGCGCAATGCCTACAACACGTGATAACACGTACTAAGAAGAGTCATGGTGAACAAGGTTCGTTTGCGAGTCTTTTTTAAAAATTGTTGTGCCTTTTACCTTGGTCGGCGTTTTTATCTTATTCCGTTAATGTAAAGGTATAGAGAGCTGGGCGAGTTCGTATGAATACATTTTGGGGAGAATTCAGCGCGCACATTATTTATTCCACTATTTCTAGTTTTCCTGTCGTAGAAACAGGTCATGCATGTATTCGTTCGGAATTATTGGCAATGACGATAAAATTTATTGTGCCTATGTTTGCAATGATGCAGACCTACAACGTTGTTCTGTCTGCCTATATATGGCGCCTACAACGCGCTTTTTTAATGCCTAAATATTCGGCCTCTACTCATTGTCTAGATAGGACTACGCGATGATTGCAGGTGTTGCAAACGTTACGAAGAAGGGTGGTTGAGGTGGTAAGTTGGGGCACAGGCGTTTTCTGCCCGTTTTATGCATGATTTTGCAAAAGCGCAACACACAAATTCATACGAAATTACGGGTAGAACGAGCAAGCGTCGACGTCCAGCGTTGACAAGCCCTTTCTTTTACAGTGGCACTTGGGCTTGGAACATTGTAGCGATGAAACGCTTATGTCTCTACTATACGTAAAGGGGGGAGGGGAGTTGTATTGAGGCGAATGGTGCCATTCGTAGCCAGAGGACCTGCTGTCTGCTCCTCGTTCTGCGAACGGCGATGCTCAGGGATTGGCGGCTAGCAGCGCCGATGCCCAACCAATTCACACCTTATCTAAGTGAAAAACAGGTGCGTTGCACGTGTTAACTTTTGCTTTTTACTGTTCAAACTATTTCTAAAATGATTAAATTATACGAAAATTCAGCGTCGTGGCGTATACTCCTTAACTTCGGCAACAGTGAAGGTTCGCTATTGCAATATGCTGCTTTAGCCAAATTTTCAAACAGTGGACGGGGATAAACTTCGGTGCTTATGTTTACAAGGAACAAATTATGACCAGTACATCTTAACAGGCTTAAAGTTGTGTCAGATTTAAAACCCTCTATTGCATGAATTATGAGAAAATCAATTGAAAAATTATTTGATCATTTTTTATCATTAACTACATGAAGAATAACATGTACAAAATTTTCAGATTTTTTTTGTGACTGTATTAATGAAGATAAAGGTTTGTGCCAAATATGGCACACTATGAAAGTGGGCGAGCAAAATTGCTGCCATGGCTGAAAAACAAAATCTCACTGATTGCAGTCTTTTTAGCTTGATTTGTGGAATAAATCAAAGCAATTGCTTCCTGTGTTCAGGCATAATTGAATATTTTGGTTAGTGCATCTGACTGCCGACATCTACGTGCAAGATGGCCGCTTACACGTTTGGCTCTTCGCATGGTGCCGCCTTGCTGTACTTTCCTGCCCGAATTTCCAACCGCTGACTTGTGGTTGTGAGCGTCAGTTGCCGACAAATCGTAAAAGCTAAATATTGCCGTGGACTGGTTAGATTTCACATAATTTTTTCGTGCACCCACGCCAATAATGTAACAAAAAATTGCCAGGGACTGCTGCTGACACTCGATATTTTCGTGAAGCATCTCAAAACCTACCACCACAACTGAAATCTGGAAAAACGAGCTGTGCTGCATGATTTCAGAGGATTTCTTTTTGTTTGTATCTGTACGGTGCAACAAAACACAGATGGCATCATATTGCAGATTCATCACTCACATGCATACTGTGCCAAATATGGCACATACTGATTTCCGACTATATACCGTTGTGGAAAATGAAATTGGGAAGAGCCTTAGTGAGCATGAATTTTCAAAGCCACGCTATAAGCCAAAATAATTTTTTCTTGCTTCTGCAAAGAGAAAATGGTTGCAAGAAAAATATAGCAGTCACTGTTGTTCATGATCCGAGCTTGCATGTGCACCGTGAAATCTATTTCATGTGTAGATTTCATACTGCTCTAGGGATGGCAGCGCTTTTTTTTATATTTAGTGCACGTAACAATAAGAATTACTCTAACTGTGTCACATTCTCCACTGGTCCTCTTGCGCCCGCTATAAAAATGTTAATCGGTATGTGCCAAATATGGGAAGCCATGCAATAGAGGGTTAAGGTAGGCTGAGTTGAATTGCCGCGGAGATTCGAGCAGATGGCACTAGTTCCATTTACAGTACCGATCCAGTGAATTTGCTTTAAACACCTATTTTAAGACGAGATGAAATGCTAACACGCGCAAGCAGCTCATGTGGTATCGCATTTCCGATGTACTCCGTATTATATGCAGAATCCTCGGTCTTCGCGGCAATTTTGGCGTGCACTGTAAGTGTACGGCGAAATTCAATCAATATGTAGTTTTTTGCAGGCACACGAATGAAGAAGCGCGTCTAATGGTTGAGGCCTGGCAAATCGATAACAGTGGTGGTGCATGCGTGAGTCAACCATTGATTAACTTGTATAAAGAAGAAATGAAGTGCCTGATTCATAGAGTTTCCTATAGGTACACTAGAGGGAACTTTGGCGCTAGTGTCATTGGGAGCTGCAACACACGGCGCTTCAGCCATCATGGGAATGATGTATTTGTACATGGATTTGTCTAACCGTCGTTCTTTTGGCTCCGTCTGGCTCCGTGTGGTCGAAGCCCCCTTGTCGCAAGAAGAACTTCAGCAAATGTTCAGCAGTTTCACTTTACCACCTTAACCCTTTTTTAGGCTTACCATTGCAAATTTGCTCACGAAGTTCTCATTGACCCATTGTTTTATCCAAAACAAACGCCGAAGCACAACAATAAACGAAGCCACAAATGCGTTCGAAGCCGCAAGCACGAAGATTAGGCAAATCCGTGTACTACCCATCATTCCCATGGTGGCTGAACGATCGCAGCGTCAGAATTCCCTCTCGTAAATATTGTAGGGAAACTCTATGGCCTGAACAGCTATCTCTCACGTCGAACACCACGCGTGCCGGACTGATAGGTTCGCCCTTTGCTTGGGGATGCGCCGATCAGTTTTTTGTCTACCTTCTATGTCACCGTTGTACGTATTTTTTATTCGTTAGTCGGCGTTCGCGGTCTCCTGACCTCTCTCTTGCGCCCGTGTTCACACACCCTGTGTCTTTAACATGAACACACACACACAGATATATATATATATATATATATATATATATATATATATATATATATATATATGCGAGGAACAAGTTCAATGGTTCCGGTGGGAAATGAAGTCGAAAAAACAGGACGACAACCGTACGAAACGCAAATTGTACTAACGTTTCGGCAGGAGGGCCTGCCTTCGTCAGAGTAAAAAAAAACTCTGACGAAGGCCGAAACGTTAGTAAAATTTGCGTTTCGTACGGTTGTCGTCCTCTTTTTTTCGACTATATATATATATATATATATATATATATATATATATAAAGAAAAAAAATGTGCTTTTTTTATTCGCGCGATTTGCTTTATGGAAGCCCCATTGATATGTTTACATGACTTTGCAGTGACATGCTCTTGTCACCGTGCATTAGTAGCGATACTGCAGTGAATAGTGTGTGTGATAGTGATAATACCCACGTGTTAGGCATCCTGATATCCCGTGTCTACTTAAGAAGAACGCATTGCTGTATGCTGTTTTCCCTGATGAAGGCCGGGCCCCGGCTGAAACGTTGGAAAAATAAACGAAGTTTTCGTTTTGCACGTCCTCTACTTCGAAGCGTTGCATTTGCTGGATCCAAGGACACCTTCTTCTTCATATATATATATATATATATATATATAGAGAGAGAGAGAGAGAGAGAGAGATAGATAGATAGATAGATAGATAGATAGATAGATAGATAGATAGATAGATAGATAGATAGATAGATAGATAGATAAGAGCTATCTGGGCTCTGTTATTCTGAGCTTCACTAGCGTTTCAAGGGGTAGAAAGGGACGACACGACACGCAAACACTCTGTCAGGATAAAAAATTCTTCGAGCACTAGATTTTACATCGTTTGATGCCTCCATCTCCAGGTGAAACACTGTGTCTGTGCGATATACAGCCAGCTTTCGCATTGTTGTTTATCGGGTCCTTCCTGGATGTGCTTCCATGTTTATCGGTAGCTATACTTGAAATTGGATGGCTGCTTGGTTTACAGTCTTTAAAGTCCCAAGGCCACTGAGGCTAAGAGACGCCGTAGTAGAAATCTCAGGATAATTTCGACCACCTGGTGCTCTTTAACATGCACTGTCATGGCACAGTACACGGGCCTCTAGCATTTCGCCTCCATCGAAATGCGACCCCCTCGGCCGGAATCAAACTGGCGTCTTTCGGGCCAGCAGCCGAGCACTGTAACCACTAGGCCAGC
>JALIZH010030377.1:0-34251 GCA_030522465.1 Rhipicephalus appendiculatus | reverse complement strand
GCGCTGATGCTAAAAGGGCCCCTAAACCACCCCTAAATCAAAGGCGAGAACGTATTTTCTTTCTCGCCTTAAGTACACTCTAAAAAAATGCCACGCTTACCTAAGCGTGCGTTTCAGGTTTTTTTACACGCCTAAGGTATGCGTGATATTTCTCCACGCTTACCGGTCACGCCTACATTCTGATGAATCCCACGCTTACCTAAGCGTGCGTTTCAAGTTTTTTTACACGCTTTTTATGGCGTGACCATTACGCACGCTTAAAGACGGCGCCGAGGATCTGCGCCACAGGAGGAAACAGACGGAGTGGGGTTACCCCACTCCCTCCCCCGTCTCTGCTTGGGCGCAGGTGCTAGTGAGCTTGAAGCACCGGTGGCTGTCGGCTTGAATCGCTTTTCCGAAGCAAGCTATGCCCGCAGTGCTCTTCTTTCCTCTCCACTTTAGCAGCTGGCATGCGAAGCAGTTGGTGAATGTTCCGCAGAGAGATTGCGCAAGACACTCCCGCCGTTGACGCTGAAACTAATTCATTAAGAAGCGGTTTGGGTGAGCCCTGGTGCATTTCAAGGATGCAAAACAATAGAAAGTGTAAACAGGCCTCTCCCTATTTCTTTGCACAGAGCGGCGAAAGCTATATCAAACACGCTGTGCTGCGCTGGGCGTTCGAAGATAGTGAACCATGCGCACAATGTATGGGACGATGGTACAGTATTTCTTCCATCAAGCATTCAGTTTTGCCTGTTGTTCGCCAAAAATGCCTTATCAATTTATATTTCTCTGGCGTTTTATTCCAAGAAAAGCGAAGGTTATAAGCAACAGACGATATACGACCCGTATATTTTCTTTTATTCATGTAGTACACACATCCAGAAAACGCGATGCAACGAAACCATAGCTAAAAAATTACACCATCTCCCGCTAAAGGGAACCATGTGTAGATGTGAAGCAGCGGGCGCTAACGCTTACACTGGCGGCGGCGTTGACGCTGGCGCTCATCGCAGCGTTGCACATAAGAGAAAACTGGGGAGGCGCAAAGCAGGCAGTGATGGAGCAGTGTTTCCTACTGGAACATGCCAATCGCTGCTAATGGGCAATGAGAAACAGAATACTCCGACTGGACACAGAGACCCGCACTCCCGCTTTTAGTTAACGCGCACGCTGCGAATTCTTATTGTTCAACAACGCAGAGGAGAAATCTCCACCGGCACCACCTTGGAGGTCAAGATCCATTGCCATATATACGGGGTGGCCAGTGAGCGGTTGTGCAGCGCGAGCAGTCGGTTTTTTCAACCAAGAAACTCGCTAGCAGACGCTGCCGGCGTCGGCGTCGCGAGGCAAGAGAGGGGGGGAGCGTAGGAGAGGAGAGAGAGGGGGTGACACGCATGCTCAGTGGGAGTGTAGACGCTGCGGGCAGGGATGCCTAGAGGAGAGAGAGGGGAGTGTAAGAGGGGAGAGAGGAGAGGAGGCGCATGCGCAGTGAGGGTGTGGTTGCCGCGGGGAAGGATGCCTAGAGGAGAGAGAGGGGGGAGAGGAGGTTTTTTATTTTTATTTTTTTGAAAGGGTTTGCGCATGCGCAGTAAGGGTGGTCACGCCGGCACACCACCACCGGATTAAGCTTCGCCATAAGATGCTTCACATCTAAAACAGAAAATACACTTGTTGACACAAGAAATATTTTCGTAATGCTGAGGAAGCTTAATTCGGTGTACACCGTCTATTTAAATGCGCACCGCAGTGAACAAACCCCTTAGTGTTGTTTGTGTCGATGATACCTATTTGCCTGAACCCCGCTTTGCGACTGACTGGACGAATCCAAGCAGTTGGCCATATTGTCACGTGGTTGTGACGTTGAAGAAGGCAGTAGGCAGTAGTCCAAGATGAAACTCTTTATTTGGGCCGAACTTGTGGCCGGTAAACGGAAGGTGGGATTACAGCAATGAACGCTGGCACTGACAGCGGCGAACAGAGCGTCGACCGTCGATCAACTGAACATCGTTGGAACGCGCCGGCTTTTATAAATCACGCGTCGAACATTCTAGCCTTATCACTAGTTGTCGCGCAAGCTCTGGAATAATCTTGAGTGTTACCGTCTTGCGTGCAATCTTAACAAAACGATCTACTACAACCGAGAAGCTTCTGGAACAATAAGGCGTGGTCTGCGCCGAGTACTGCTGATAGTCTTTGTGGGCGGAAACCGAATACAGTAAAAGAAACGCGCGTGGCAGTATGCTGCCGGATATGTCAAATCTTTCATGCTCTACAGGCTCAGGCACATCACTAGTTCCTTCCCTGGAGCCGTCTATTCACTCATACGAAAAGTTTCCAGCTCGTTGCCGCAGATGAGAAGCATTCTTTTTCCCTCAGACCTCTAAAGTCCTTTTCCCTTAGGGTCCTATAAAGTCCTTTGGAGGTGTCTGTAAAAATAAATACCCCATTAACAAAACCATAAAGCTTTACTTGTGAAGAAGACACGTCAATTACGCTATAAAGGTAACTAAGTATCGCTTGCTTTTATGGCCAAGGTGTTAAGGTCGAGATTCACCATGTGTCGTAGATAAAAAATGATCATTATCATGGACCGGCACGCACTCAATCCCCGCCCAAGCACTCAGTATAGATGGTTAACAAGAGAAGCTGCAACGTGTTGCCTCTTTCGCCGCCCGTGTGTTCCCTTCTTAAGTTTTAGTGGACCAGTGGGTTGAGTAGTGGGATTCGCCCAATTTCTGTGGTACATAAGATAGATATCTCCGTTCTACACAGAGCTGTTACGGTCGAGGTTTGCCTACAGGCACAGAGAGAATGAGATAGAAAGACACAGACTAAAAGAGATAAAAAAGAGTGCAAGCATAGCCATGTCTAGTCCAGTATAGCAAGGGTTTAGAAAGAGACAAAATAAATGGTAAAAGCCTAGCCAACTAAGGACCAGCTGGGTGCCCACCAGCACTGCTGTGACCCAGCCTTGCGCAACTTAGTGCAAGCTGTGCTAATTTTGTGACTGATTGAACGTTGATTGCAATTCTCTAACTTCTTCTGGTAACCGCTCTTGCAATGTTTAAGTTCGGAAGCTTTTAGAAGTAGCCAGTATGGGGAATTAGGTCGACTAACCGCAGCAATGAGAGCATGCTTTGCAAACCTAGTACACAGCTACGTGTCTAAAGCCATATATGACGGCTCAGTAAATATCAGTACTTTTGATAAATTTGCTTATAGCTTAAATTTTAACTGCAGTCTGATCCTACATTCCCCTATCCGGGCACAGTCAAAAATGAATAAAAATAATTGCGTTTATATTTTGTAATGCGCTTTGTGCGAATGTAAAGCCTGAAAACATTTTTCGCGTGGGTTGCCGAAGCATTAGAATGTTTATATGAATACGAAACGTGAGTTGTGTTTTCTGCAAGCTGTGTTACCCATCACAAGCTGTGAAAATTATCGCACGTCGGCTACATAGGGTGTCCTACACAATATAAATGTTTCCCTCATCAGTTCTTTACGTAGCGTATACGTCGGCATCGCTGTCACTGCTTGTTGACGTCGCATTAGAAAATATGCTTTCATCCGAATTTTCGTACGCTTCATAGATATCTCCGTTTGAGAAGCACGTTCTCTTTCTATGGTCAGTTAAAGAAAAAGAAAAAAAAAGATAAATGGACGGAAGTACGAAAGCAACCTCTGCAATAAAATTATGCAATGAAAGTGACATCTGCAAACCCTTCTAACGTTCAGTTGCAGAACAGCCAAAGAGCAATATTCGTTTTTTCAATAAACAGGAAAAATCACAATATATTTTTGTCTGCAAATGAAGCAAACTGTACAAAGCTGCACCGGAACGCATTAAAAATTACTGAGCTTCTGAGGCTTTAAAGTAGCGTAGTTTGCCGAGTAAACACTATATTTCCTATCTTGTAAATAACTCGTGGCTCCAGTGGTAAAATGGCTAAAAAAAACACACTCCAATAACTAATAATGAGCTACTACTGTACATATGTAGAACAAAAAAACATCCAGAGTGAGACTGGCTTTGATTCACGCCCTTCCAACACACACTGGCTTGCAACCGATACATGCATAAGGTTGGAAGAGCTCCTGAAATGCTTTTTACCAAGAAATTATGTAATAAATATTAAGGCATAATAAATATTTGAAATATTGCAAATATAATTTAGAGTAACCGAGCCTCCTTGATAAGGTTTACTTGCCTGCAACGTGAGAACTGCCGAGTCCAGAGAATACACTTCAAGTGAGATGTGTGCTCTATCTTTCCTAGTTGGGTGCTGCTTTTCCGTGGCCTGTCTGTCATTTCCAGCATCCCACTCCTCTTCTCGCCTCTGATAGCTGACCGATAGACATGCCCTAACAAAACAGAGGCAAAAAAGTGAAGTTACAAGCAGTTATATAAGTGTGCTATATTGCTTAACCATTTAATTCTTCCATAGAAGCGTAGACATGTTGCACGGCTTGCAACTTCCTACATCATATCCAGAAATTTTTCAGCAATTCACCGAGATTGTGTTGCTGATAGGGAATAGTTAGGTTTGCAGCTGGAAATGAATAATAATAATAGTAATAATAATAATAATAATAATAATAATAATAATAATAATAATAATAATAATAATAATAATAATAATAATAATAATAATAATTTGTTCCAGCCTCAAGAAGTACAGGTACAGGGGAGCCGCTCAAAAAGCTGTCATGAACAGTTTGACTGAGCCGTAGCCCCTGGATACAATGCAACAGCGACGTTCAATACAAATACATCAGATACAATTACGGCTTCATGTTTCATAAGAGAGAAAAAAAGGCGCATATCACATAGCAAAACTGACAAGACCAAAAACAGCGCTATCCACACATATGTGCAGGCAGCGCAAATCGCTACCTCAGGATAAACACACTTGTACACATTTAAGGTCATTAAGTGTCACATAACAGTGTAAATGACAAAATAATGCTGGAAAATGCTGAAGGGCTGCTTAAACACATCAGGACGGGCATAGGATATTCATGCTCACTAAACACCGTAACACCGCCGCACTTACTCTCTTTGAAACACAAAACCTAAAAATCGGAACTGGACACAGATAGATACGCTCATTCAAAGCATGCATCGCTTCTGTTGTATAATATGCATCACTTCTGAGACGCAGGTTACTATCAGTCGGCAAATAGCTGACAAAATTATGACCTTTTCCTTCACCTACAACGGCATACTATGAAGCAAGGTTTGGGTTTGGTCTAGTTGGTGATCCATTAATAATCACAGCGCAAGACGAACAAAGGACGAGAAAAGGAACCACAAGGACAAGCGCTGACTTCAAACTGAGGTTTAATGAAAACATACATGCAGTATAAGTCTCCAAAACGCATCACGTGAGTGCCACGACAATCGCATACTAACTTCACCGCGTCAAACAAAAGATTTTTATCGGAACCTTAGTCCGTCCCTCATTCCCGCGTCCCACACCACCACAGCGCATGCGCGTCCCCTCCCCCCCTCTCTCTCTCCTCTCCTACGCTCACCCATTTTCTCTCCTCTAGGAATACTCTACTCTACGGAGCGGCGCCCGCGTCCCGCGTCCTACACCCCCCACAGCGCATGCGCGTCCCCTCCCCCTCTCTCTCCTCTCCTAAGCTCACCCCTTCTCTCTCCTCTAGGAATCCTCTACTCTACGCAGCGGCCCCCCGCGTGCCACACCCCGACAGCGGATGCGTGTCCCCTCCCCCCTATCTCTCCTCTCCTACGCTCACCCCCCTTTATCTACTCTAGGAATCCTCTACGGAGCGGCGCCCGCGTCCCACAGCGCATGCGCGTCCTCTCCCCCCCTCTCTCCTACGCTCACCCCCTTTCTTTGCTGTAGGGATCCTCTACTCTACGGAGCGGCGTCCGACATCCCCACAGCGCATGCGCGTCCTCTCCCCCTATCTCCTACGCTCACCCCCTTTCTCTACCCTAGGAATCCTCTACTCTACGGAGCGGCTCCCGCGTCCCACACCCCCCACAGCGCATGCGCGTCCCCGCTCTCTCCTCTCCTACGGCTCTCTCCTCTAAGAATCGTCTACGGAGCGGCGCGCACGACAGGTGGTGTGACAGCTGCATACTCCGCTGGGGCGCCACGGTAGTTCCGCGGTATGAAAATAAAGGAGCGCGCGCGCCTCATTCTTTCTCCTGTGCAGCGCCGCGATGAGCGCCGGGACCGCTGCCGTGAAATGAGAGCGGCGACGTTCCTCCCGCTCAAGCTGATTATCTCCCCGCTGCTTCGCATCCACACATGGTTCCCTTTAGCGGGAGATGAGGAAGTTTTTTTTTTAGATGTGAAGCATCTTAGAGCGGGGTTCAGTCCGGTGGTTGTGTGGGGCGTGACCACCCATACTGCGCATGCGCACACCCTCTAAAAAAATAAAGATAAAGAAATGCACGCCATCTCCACGAAGTGAATGCTGATGAGTGGGGCGAAGCTCCAACGCTTATCGGCTAAACCTTCAAACCTTCGCCCCACACATCATATAAAGACGTGAGACGTTGTTATATGGTGATTGTATGTACTAGATAATGTTTATTAATTTACACATCATAGATTATATAGATGCAATTACGTATATAATGTACAATAGTTTTACGTTACTGATCACAAAGGAGGGTTGTTCCCAATGAGCTCTGGGACCCATTTCTCTGAAAATTACAGCTTTGTGGTCAGTGAAGCACCTGCATCGACAATGTCGATGCAGGTCCCTCTGATGGTCGTGGGACGCTTGCGGTCTTACGAGCTACACGAGAGATCGTAGCGGGACATCATGTGTGGGCCGTGTTTGAATTCAATTATGTACCGATGTAAGACGTTGAAACTCGTTGAGCATGCTTGCGTTGTGATGTAAGTGAAGATCCCCCTTCGCATTGCTCGGATATAGGTGCCCCCCTTGAGATTTGCGTACCCTTATTGCACTGACTTGAACGAGAGTTAACTGTCATCGTCTACAAGCAGCGCCCATTTGCGGTCGATGGTCGGGGGTGACCACGCGAGCAGAGATGAGCAAGCTTTCCTGTTGCGGGGACGTCGAACTGGAGCCACAACCACCTCGGGAAGATGGCTCGCTCGCAAAGCTTCATAGTTGCCACCGCCCCGTTGACTAGCCCGTCGACGACGTCAGTGTTAATAGTGATAATGTAGGGCTTGTCATGGACGATGGTAATCTCCATTGGTAAGTTGGCAAATTCTGTGTAGAACATTGTAGCCACCTTTGCATTTTGCATGGCTTCGATGCCTGTCGTTGCGAGGAGACACTACGCCACATCCTGTGAGACTGTCCAGTCCATAATGTTCAGAGACAATCACTGGCATCTGTTCTAGCGAATCTGGACAATGGACAAATATCTGTTCAATCTATCCTTGCATGTCGTCGACAGAGGACATCGCAGATGAAGGCGGCCAAGGAACTATTGCGGTTTCTTAGAAGAACGGACTTGGACAAACGGCTGTGACAGTGATGTCGTGTACCACGACATAGTGACGGATTGTGACCGACTGCGTGTTTGTGTGTGTTGTGTTTGTGCCATCTTTCCTCATCAAGATAAAAGCTGGTGCAACAATAGTGAAAAGCAAGGCGGTAGCTCTTTGTAAGGACTTGGATCTTGCTAAACTTGCCCGGTCTGTTGTATTCCTTAGCACTTGGTTTCGCGAAGCCAAGCGTTCAGCAGCCCACATCACTGAGGCAAAGTGGAACCAAGTGCTAAGGAATGCCCGACGGTTCATTAGCAAGAAGCCTGCTCGTACGGTCCGAGAAGGCCTGCTTGTGCAGGGAAACGTTCGCATTCCAGAAAGTATACGCAGTGTGCTCAACAAAGGTCCGAAATTTAGTCACGAACCATCTCTGCCGGCTCAAGAAATTGCTGGCATTGAACAGACGAGTGGCTGGAAAAGCCTATGCAGAAGCTAAGGACCATTGCATACAAGAGGGCGTGGAAGTTCTAGCCAAAATGGGGGAAGAACCTTCCGTATCACGTCACAAGGACCCTACGGCAGCTGTCGTGTCATATTTCAAGCGCAACAATCTTTGTCTGCTTCAAGCAGACAAAAGCGGTGGCTTCGTGGCAATGGATGCGGATTGATACAGCTTCAAGGCAGGAAAGGCGGTCGACAAGAACTTCATCAAGATAAAAGCTGGTGAAACAAGAGTGAAAAGCAAGGCGGTAGCTCTGTGTAAGGACTTGGATCTTGCTAAACTTGCCCGGTCTGTTGCATTCCTTAGCACTTGGTTTCGCGAAGCCAAGCGTTCAGCAGCCCACATCACTGAGGCAAAGTGGAACCAAGTGCTAAGGAATGCCCGACGGTTCATTAGCAAGAAGCCTGCTCGTACGGTCCGAGAAGGCCTGGTTGTGCAGGGAAACGTTCGCATTCCAGAAAGTATAAGCAGTGTGCTCAACAAAGGTCCGAAATTTAGTCACGAACCATCTCTGCCGGCTCAAGAAATTGCTGGCATTGAACAGACGAGTGGCTGGAAAAGCCTATGCAGAAGCTAAGGACCATTGCATACAAGAGGGCATGGAAGTTCTAGCCAAAATGGGGGAAGAACCTTCCGTATCACGTCACAAGGACCCTACGGCAGCTGTCGTGTGATATTTCAAGCGCAACAATCTTTGTCTGCTTCAAGCAGACAAAAGCGGTGGCTTCGTGGCAATGGATGCGGATTCATACAGCTTCAAGGCAGGAAAGGCGGTCGACAAGAACTTCATCAAGATAAAAGCTGGTGAAACAAGAGTGAAAAGCAAGGCGGTGGCTCCGTGTAAGGACTTGGATCTTGCTAAACTTGCTCGGTCTGTTGCAACTAGCATTAACAACGCGCTTTTGGTTTTTTTCACTGCCAAAACGCATAAACCGGACGTTCCTTACAGGTCAATTGTGAGTGAACGAGGCACCTGGCAAAATGTGATTAGTCGTTTTTTAATTAAACAGTTAAACTTGGTTGCTGCGAAAGACCCGTTTCGGACTGATAATTCCTCGTGTGTTACCCGCTTTCTTTCCACGAATCCTTCGATAGGGTACTTATTCTCGGTTGATGTTGAGGACCTGTTAAATGCGAATGCATTTCTTAGTCGGGCTATGTCAGGCATCCGGCGTTGGCGTTGTCCGGCGTTGTCCGCGGGGAGGAGGATATGTTGAGGAGGTGTCCGCGCGCCGGCAGGTGTTATCTCTCCGCTCTCACTCCCTCTCCCATAGCAACAGCTGCGGGCGCGCGCGCTTATCCTCGCCCCTAGCAACCGCAGCAGGTGGTGCGGGCGGAGAAGCGGAGAGTGAGTGGAGAGGAGGAGCGCGCTCTGGTGCGTGAGGGCGCTCGCATCGGGGGGAGCTCGGCGGAGCTCCCGCGATAAAAAAATTGAAAAAAGAAAAAAAAACAGGCGCTGCGCCGTGCTTCCAACCGGGCTGCAGAAATTAGGCACCTTTTCCTTCTTCGAACCACAACCACCATATATAAATGGAGTGAAGCGCGCGCGAAATGCATTCGCATTTCCTCACGATTTCCCCTTCGGGGAGGTGGGGGGGGATTTTTTTTTATTCTGTGCCGCACGCTGAATTGTTTGCGTGTGTAAAAGTTTGCATAGATGAGAGTGGTGTTGTTGCCTTCCAGAATGCCGCGGGCATGACTGTAGCAGGTTTTATGTCCCTTCTCGAATTTTATGTTAAAGTCACCTTCGTCAATTTTAATGGAGATTTTTATATCCAAAGACAAGGCATTTGCATAGGCTCTTGTGTCGCTCCAGTGCTGTGTAATGTGTTTTTATGTTCTATTGACCGTGCCTTGCCCCCAAAATTTTAACGGGCGGGGGGGGGGGGGGGTTTGAAAGTTTTTAGATATGCTGACTATTTTTTGATTATTTTAAAGCAAATAACCACCTCTTCATATCAGCCCATTGTTAACGATGCTTTAGCGGCCTTTTGCCGTCTCGGGAAGACATTGGTGTTCACACACGAGTATCCGACCTGTGGATCTTTGCAGTTTCTGGATTTGAGCATCACCCTGCAGGAGCGCCACGCCTGTTGACTTTATTCGCCCAGATCTAAAAAAGAATTGCTGCCCTATGAGTCGGCGCACTCCTATACTGTGAAAAGGGCCATAGCAAAACACTGTCTAGACTCTACGCTTGCAAGGTCGTGCTCACACGTCATGCAGAAGGGTTTTCAAAACCAATTGGATAGGTTGACTTTGGCTGGTTTCCCTCGCGCGCTCCTTAATGCCGTCGCCGAGTCGCTCCTCCAGAAGTTCAAAAGTGAACACCACAGTACTGGGGTTGAGCAAGAGCAGAGAACGGTGAGACCTGATGTCGTACCGTATATGCACCGGGTCTCACACAACCTCAAGAAGATTGCTAACAGGCACGGCGTGCCAATTGTTTTTTCCGCGCCATGGAAGCTATCTCAGCTTTGCCCACGTATTCTAAATGATGGGAACAAAAAAAGTGGCTGTGGCAAGAAGCACGCGAACTCATACACAAAATGTGCCACCGGTGTTGTTTACGAATTTCCGCTATCCTGTGGCAAGGCGTATGTCGGCCAGGAGGGAAGGTGCGTGAATGAGCGTGCGCGGGAACACGAGCTCTCGCTAAAAGGTAAAGATGGGGCACATTTGCCGGCCCACTGCAATTCACACAAATGTGAGCCCTACCTGAAGAAGATTCAGATTCTGGGGAGAAGCAGGGACACCACTGCTCGAGAACTGTTAGAAGCTTTTCATATAAAAGTACGGGGTTCATTATGCATCAGTGACACTTCACTGTTCCTTTCGCAGGCAGAGAGCATGTACTTGGATCGCAGGGTGTGATTAACCCTTTCGGCCCTGGTGTCGTCATTTGACGACACTACGCAAAATTTCTCCTAGCACCTCGAAAACGAAACCAAACCTGCTAATTCTTGGGGAAGTATTTCTTCAACGGTCCCCACTGCGATCGATACCAACGTTGTGGAATTTTCGCCAAGTTTGGAGCCGTAAAGAAGAAGAAACTTGACCGAAGTCATGGGTGACGCCGAGGCTGGCAAGCTGAGGCGGGAAGGCGGCGTTTTCGGGATGAAGTCCTGAAGTTGTTTTAAGATCTTCCACAATGCCAAATACTACGTTGGCTCAGATTTGGTTTACACTAGTGGGCAGCATGAATAAATTAGCCATTTTTGGAATTTCATGACCCCAGGGCCATGATGACCTAATTTGATGTCATGTCTGTAAATCCATAAATACTTGCACCACTGACTCAATTTTTTGTTTGTGGGCTTCTGAGGTCCTAACTATTAGAAAAATATGTACTAAAAATGTCTCTGACAAAAATAAAAAATCCAGGGCTGAAAGGGTTAAGATGTTATCCGATCGATGTGTGCCTTTCCTTCTGCGCATGTCTATACCTATGTATTGCGCCGCACAGAGCGTTACGTGATCGATGTGTGGCTTCCTTTCCGCGCATGCCTATGCCTATATATTGCGATGCATTAAGTTTGGAATAAACAGTCGAAAGTTTGCGCTCCCATTGACCCCTTCCCACGTTAATTCTTCGCGCGAAACAGCCACAACTGTGGCTTCTACTTGAACATGAACCGACTAGCCCAGCAACGTGTACTTCTAGGTCAAAGAACCCCAATTGTTCGAAATTTCTGGAGCCCTCCACTACAGCGTCTCTCATAATCATATCGTGGTTTTAGGACGTTAAACTCCAGATATTATTGTCAGTTCGCGCTCGTCCTGTGTATACTTGCGCGCTTGTTTCGTGCGTCCTTCTCTGGATTTGAGTAGCACGATTTGAAGGGGCCCTGCAATGGCTACAAGTATGGTTCTATGGCTACAAGTAGCCATAGAATGGATTCACTAAAGGAGCTTATTTTCTCACGAATTCACCGCCGCTAGAATTTAGAGAATCCGTCCAGTACGAGCGCAATTACAAAGATTTGTCGCACGCTGCAATTGCATTCTCTCTTCTCTCGTCCCGACGAAAGCGCTGGAAGCTAAGCAGAGAGGGAAGGCACGGGGGAAGAAAATACGCCACGTGTGCTTGGTGACCTTGAGCACTTTTTCTATTCTTTTTTTCTTCGAAGGCGCGGCCTTTCAGTGCGAGGGTTGCGTCGATTGGGATGTCCGCCCGAGTAGCAGAGAGTTCGTAGCCTGTTTTACGCTGCCTTCAAATTAAGAGTAAGTTCCGCTGATACCTGTGCACTACTCCCACACCAAGTGAAAGAACCCTGGCGATTGTTACACAGTTGGTCTGCTGTTGCAGTACTCCCTCAGTTTGGGACCCCTGACATTTGCTCCGGCGGGAGCGCCTGTGTTCCACTGGAAGATTTCCTTTGGTCGCCCTCCCCCGGAACCGAGTGCTCCGGCGCGGAGTTGGTTGTTGGCCACTGCGAATCTGCCAATGGAATTCCCCAAGAATTGACTAGTAACGGAATTCGACAACATGACGGCATTCCACTATAGACAGAATTGCACCGTATATCCAGAATAGGTGCGTGCTTCCACTAACCTCGTTGGCGGAAGCATGGACCCAGCTGATGGACACAAAGCCGTGTGCGGAAAGCACATGCCCCTTCCCACTGGAACTGCACAGGCGTCAAAAACTGCCGCAGCAACCACTCGCAGCCGCAGCCGCGTTTCTTGGCTAAATTATCGAAAGCGCACACACAGTGGGCGTCGCCGCAGTGACAGCCGGCGCACGCTCCACTATGCCGCAGAAACCGCCAGTAGTCGCGGCGTAGCAAAAGGACATCCTCGCAGCAGGGTTTTATTGCGATAGCAATTATATGGACACTCTCGGCTGATTTTCGCCGTCGCCGTCTGTCGACGCCGTCATGTCCCGGATATGTATATGTATGTGTATATATAAAAAAGCATAAAGAAAAATAAACCAGTAGAAAAAAAATTCCAAACCACCTGAGCCGGGTTTCGAACCAGCGACCCCTCGCTCCGCAGCCTGCTGCGCTAGCCAACAAAGCCACACGCCATGCTCGTGCCAGCGACTTAACGGTGAGCTATTCATATGCACCATTTGCCGCTCGCGGTGCGCAGATCTCGGAACAGCTTGAGCGTGTTTTCTATCACGCAACGCTTTTACAGTTTCCTTCAAATTGAAAACTGCCCTTGGGATGCGCACGAAAAAGTGACTGCCTTCTGTACCACTCATGATGTAAAGGAAAAAAAAGAACACCGGGCACACTTGGCGTCAGACGCCACCACGGGGCAGGAGACGCAGAGGGGTCATTCCACGTGCCGCAAATAAATCCTTGGCCAATCCCCCTGAGTGGGTATGAGCCATGTCAGAGCCAGCAACAACAGCATCGGCTCTGCATTGTGGACACTCGCAGCGCGTTGCTCAAATACAAACACGTAACAACTGCGACAGTTGTTAGTTCACGCTTGTCTTGTGTATACCTATGCGTCCTTTTCTAGCGTCCTTCTTTGTGCTGCGGCGGCGCGTTGCAAGTATCGAGCTGCTTGTCGTACTTCGTGTGACAAACTAATTTCTTGCTATCGCATTCATTGCTTGGCCCTAGTGGCGAAACTGTGACTTTTATAAGTATGTCCGCTTATTAGAACATTTCGAATAACTAATCGAATAACGTTCTATTCGACACGCTACCTCAATGGACGAGTGGATTCTTAAGTGGCGAATATTCGAAATGATCGACACGAATATTTGACACGCTACCTCAATGGACGAGTGGATACTTAAAGTGGCGAATATTTTATCAGGCTCCGCTGAAAATATATTAAACCTGACATTGGAAAATATTAAACCAGACATTAGAGTGTATACAAGTAATATGTACACCTGGGACAACTGATCACATAAGAGCATAACCATGAAAAAAGAACTTCACTGAAGTATAAGAATGCCTTGGAGCGCATTCGACGGGAACTCGCAAATGTCATAAAATCTGCTACGGCCAGTTCTAAAATATGGGCCTGCAACATGGAGGATAACGAAGCAACTAGAGAGAAAGTAGAGGACAACACGGCGTGCCACAGAACGTAAAATGATAGGAGTGACATTAAGGGATCGGTGGACTGCAGATTGGGTCAGGGAACAAAGAGGCGTTAGATATATCCTAGTTGACATCCAGCGAAAGAAATGGGCCTGGGCTGGCCACGTAACGCGCAGCATGGACAACCGGTGGACAATAAGAGCAGAAGAATGCCTACCAAAGGATGGCAAAGTCAGTCGAGGTAGAAAAACTTGGACCATCTCCCCGAAGGGAACCCTGATGGGATGCGAAGCAGCAGCGGTGCGCACGGCGTTGACCCGGTTGAAACGGGCGTCGACGCGGGTGCTGGAAGAACGGTTTGAAGCGAAACTCGGTGTAGCGTTTACTCGAGTAAACGTTTGTTTGAAACGCAAAGACACGGGAGGCGGGTCAGAGTTGCTGCGAGCGGGCGGAGCAGCCGGCAGCTGTGGGCGCTGACACGAGCGTGCTGCGGGTGAGGGAGAGAGTGACGTCAGCGCGCACCTGCGAGGGAAGCGTGCGAGGGGAGCGTGACCTACTTGGCAACGTTCCAACACTTACGGCGAGGGGAACGCGTTGCGGCGCATTCGTACGGACTTACGTAACGTACGGCGTTACACACGTGAGTCAAATAGCTGCTTCGCACCTAATAATAAGTTCGATGGCGTGACGAAATTAAGGTGTTCCCAGGACTTAAACGGAATCAGCTCGAACAGAATAGTGTCAACTGGAGATCATATGAGAGGTTCCATCGTCCTGCGGTGGAATGAAACAGGCTGAAAATGATGATGATGATGCCACGTGACGTAAACAAAGGCTCAGCCCAGCTTGCCTTTTTCACGTGGAGCCTATTTAAAACTTAGATGAGCCTACTTAAACGAAGGTAAGTATAGCCACACCTAATTAACCGTGTGCAAGCTTATATCACCCAATCAAGGCGAGATTAGTGAATTCAATTAAGACTAGCCGAATTAAGCCTAGCTCGACTCGTCTTTGCCATGTTAAGCGAAGCTTAGATGACCGCAGTTGAGCCAGAGTAAGTATAAACAATAATAATTAAGTATAGCAGGACGTGGTATAGCCTAATTAAGCAGAGTGTAATTAAGAATGCTTAAGCTAAGATCTAATTAAGGCTAATATATCCAAACAAACATTCAATTACGTTTGTGAAGCCAACTTGAACATGACGCTAACTACTAGTGTCCAGCCGAACCTAACTGTAATAAATAAAATAATTAGTGCGAATTACGACTACGACTAATTAGTACTTATTCAGTCATGTATCACTGACACAAGCGCAATCGAGAAACCTGAGATGCATGCTAATTAATCTAGTTAAGTCAAACTGAGCCTAACATTCGTTTTGTGATCCCGTGACTGAGACTAATTCAGTTCCCATCGTTGCCAAACGATGACGAAATGATACAAATCGATAGGCACTCGATACTGACCGATAATCAATCGATCCCTGCGTAAGCTTTTCGGTGTGCCACGTGGTTTGTACACAAACTCGGCCCAGCTTGCCTTTTCTACGTTTAGTAGAGCTAGTTAAAACCTAAATGAGCCTACATAAGCTAAGGCAGGTGCAGTCAAGCAGACAGACTTGCCCGGAGTGCTTTGGAACTTAGGCCAAGGAAGAAGGCTCGCAGAGACCATCAACATCTTTTAAGAGAAGCTGTCAACAGGCATTTCCATTCTTTATGGTTGACACCTCACCAGCCATGTGTGACGAAAGGGCTAACAAGGGAAAAGGCCTCCTTGCTACATCGCATTCGGACGGGTTCAGCGCGTACACCAGCATGGCTCCACAAGATCAGACTCTCCGCAGCGCCATTGCCCCCGGCTTGCAAGACCTGTGGTGATACAGAACATTATTTGCTTAAGTGTCGTGAACTTAAGAAAGACCGCCAATGTTTATTTGAAGAAGTACAACGTTTAGGCTTGCCACACGACAGTGTAAACGATATTGTGTTTCCGCGTGGTCACTGGACATTCAGGAAGGAGGTGTCGCGACTGCTCTTGAAGATTTGGACCGTTACAGGCCTCGTATATGACTGGTGATGAGTGACATTTATGTTGGGGTGAGGTGCGGGGATATGGGGGGCCCGGTAAATCAATGTAGGCGGAATAGCTCACAGGCCACCGGTTAGGCAGGGTTGTCTCGCGCTGCGCGCTGCGCGCTGCATTCTATAGAACATGCCCGCGGTTCGCTTTAAGAAGGACATTGCTTTCATATAATCAGAAAAGAGGAAACTGGGCGGGGCAATTGCCTGCAAATTTCGCAAGGCTAGATCCGCCCGGAACCTGCAACATCCTAATCCTAATCCTAAGCTAATTAAGCTTTGATAAGCTTAGTATAGGATCAAACAGGGATCACAATTTAGCATATTGCCACGCGCGTTTCTTATTTTCCTTTTTGTTGTACTCTGTTTTCGCCCACAAAGACTGTCCGCATGCTCAGCGCAAACCGCGGCTGATTGTTCTAGAAGCTTCACGATTATTGTAGATCGTTGTGTTAAGATTGCGCGCAAGACGCGAACACTCTAGCTTATTCCAGAGCTTGCGCGACGACCAGTGATAAGGCCAGAATGTTCGACGCGTAATGTACAAAAGCCGGTGCGTTCCAGCGATGATCAGTTCATCGACGGCCGACGCTCTGTTCGCCGCTATCAGTCTCAGCGTTTATTGCTGTAATCTCACCTTCAGTTTACCGGCCACAAGTTCGGCCCAAATAAAGTGTTTCATCTTAGACTACTGCCTACTGCCTTCGTCAACGTCACGACCACGTGACATCTGGTGGAGGTGCTGCTTCTTTCATGTACCGGACGCCCCCGTCAAGTCGTGAACCCAGCCCCAGTCGTGAAGGAGACGTCGACGACAACCCCGAGCAGTGAACAAGCCGCAGGCAACTAGGTCTACCGCCAGAGTACGGGCTTCTACCTGAAAAGACCCGGCAGACCAAGACCCTGACCTCGACCGCAGCGACGATGACAGCCCCTGTGCCGTCTGCGCCCATCCTGCTGCGGCAACCCAAGGAACCACCGACCTTCCGCGGTTCAGCACTTGAAGACCCGGAAAGCTGGCTCGAGGCATACGACCGAGTCGCCGCTTTCAATGCCTGGACCATAGAAGACAAGCTTAGACATGTGTACTTCGCCTTGCAAGACGCCGCTCGTACCTGGTTCGAGAACCAAGAGCGAACCCTGACAACGTGGGACATATTTCGCACCAGGTTCCTTACTACTTTCACAAGCGTCATCCGCAAGGAGAGGGCCGAAGCGCTGCTTGAAACCCGCTCGCAGCTCCCAAACGAAAACGTGGTGCTCTTCACCGAAGAGATGACCAGACTCTTCCGCCACGCCGACCCCGAAATGCCGGAAGACAATAAAGTTCGCTTCCTCATGCGAGGAGTAAAGCAGGAGCTGTTCGCGGGTCTGATGCGGAACCCACCGAGCACTGTCCAGGAATTCATCTCCGAAGCGACGACGATTGAAAAGACGCTGGAGATGCGCACCCGGCAATTCAATCGCCGCTCGACGCCAGCCTGCGCTGACATTCAATCCATCTGCTCAGACGACCTGCGCGAGACCATAAGGGCCGTAGTGCGCGAGGAGCTTCGTCGAATGTTCCCGTCATCTCCGCCGCAGGTTTCCTCGATCGCAGATATTGTTCGAGAGGAAATCCAGCAGTCGTTGGGTACCCCTGAACCACAACAGCCTCTGCCGGAAGCCATGAGCTACGCTGCTGCTGCCCGACGCTACGCTCCCGCTCCACGCCCACGTCAAGACACCGCGCCGCCGCAGTACCGCCGCCAGACGCCGACCCCACCGCCGCCATCTCGCCCGCCTGCCGGCCAACGGTACACACCGAGGAAGACCGACATCTGGCGAGCCCCCGACCACCGTCCCCTCTGCTACCACTGCGGAGAAGCCGGCCACACGTACCGCCGATGCCAGTACCGTGAGATGGGATTACGAGGCTTTGCCGTCAACGCGCCTCGTCCACAGCGGGGTGAACGACCACAAGACATCGCCGACTATCTCGCAGGAGCTCAGTGGACACCCCGACGACCATCCCGCTCGCCGTCGCTTGGCCGCTACATGTCACCGCACCGCCGGCAGTACACTGGCCCAAACCGGGGCCGGTCGCCTAGCCCGTATCCGGGAAACTAGGGACAGCAACCGATGGAAGTGCGGTTGCTGTACGACGAAATGCCGAAGATCCTCCGCCGCCGACGACGCTTCGACGAAACCTGAAGAACACGCCGCGTGGCGAACATAGCCCTGCCGACGAAACGTCGCGGCCCGACGAAGACGTGACGACGCAACGTGGAAGCAGCGCAATAAATCGACGCAGCCGTGACCCGACGCCACGACCTAACTGCAACGCGAGGCGACGGACTAGCGACCTCGACGTTCTCATCGACGGCCACAGCGTCACCGCTCTCGTCGACACTGGGGCCGACTATTCCGTCGTCAGTGGGCCATTCGCCGCCAAGCTGAAGAAAGTGAAGACCGCTTGGAGTGGACCCGAAATCCGGACAGCTGGAGGCCACTTGATAACGCCGATTGGAGTCTGCACGGCGAGAGTCACCATCAATAACCGGACTTATCCAGCGAGCTTTGTAATCCTACAACACTGCTCCAGGGATGTGATACTTGGAATGGACTTCCTGAGCGACCACGGCGCCGTCATCGACCTGAGGTCTGAGTCGATAACACTAACCTCAGAAAAAGCGATCCCTGCCCCACGCGACGCCGGGGAACCGTGCATTGAATGTGATAGAAGAGCAAGTGACCGTACCGCCGCTCTCCAGCGTCATTATTTCCGTCGGCACCGAAAAACCCGCGAACGTTGAAGGCGTCATCGAGGGCGATCAGCACCTATTCCTGAACCGTCAAATTTGCGTCGCAAGAGGTATAGCCGAGCTGCGTCACGGCAAAGCAAAGGTAGTGCTGACAAACTTCAGCCACGAATACCGGCACCTCAACATTGGTACGACGGTCGCCTACATCGACGAATGCGTGGCCGCCAGCAATGCTTTCGCCCTCTTCGATGCTGCCGAACCTGCTTCGACGAATCGAGGTCCCCAACCCGATTTCGACGTGAACCCGAGCCTTCCGAAGGTCAAGCAAGACCAGCTCAAAGCCCTACTCATGCAATTCAAGGACTGCTTCTCGGCGTCGTCAAGAATTCGACAGACCCCAATTGCGAAACATCGCATCATAACAGAAGAAAGTGCCCGACCAGTTCGACAGAGCCCGTACCGAATTTCAACGCGCGAACGTGAGGCCGTGAAGAAACAAGTCGACGAAATGCTACGCGACGACATCATTCAGCCGTCCAAGAGTCCGTGGGCGTCACCCGTGGTTTTAGTGAAGAAAAAGGACGGAACCCTACGCTTCTGCGTCGACTATCGCCGCCTCAACAAAATCACGAAGAAGGACGTGTATCCTCTCCCAAGGATAGACGACGCCCTGGACCGTCTCCACAACGCGAAGTATTTTTCGTCGATGGACCTCAAAACCGGCTATTGGCAAATCGAAGTCGACGAGAGAGACCGAGAGAAAACTGCCTTTATAACTCCAGACGGCCTCTTCGAGTTCAAGGTCATGCCCCTTGGCCTTTGCTCGGCACCTGCAACTTTCCAACGTGTCATGGATACAGTATTGGCTGGCTTGAAGTGGCAAACTTGCCTTGTTTACTTGGACGACGTCGTTGTGTTTTCCTCGAACTTCGACGAACACCTCCAGCGCCTCCAATCCGTACTTCAAGCAATCAAGAACTCCGGGCTCACCCTGAAGCCAGAAAAGTGCCGCTTCGCGTACGAGGAGCTTCTGTTTTTAGGTCACGTGATCAGCAAGACTGGAGTGCGCCCAGACCCGCAGAAAACAGCTGCCATCGCCACTTTCCCGCCACCCACCGACAAGAAAGCCGTGCGCCGATTTCTCGGCTTGTGCGCCTACTACAGACGCTTCGTCAAGGACTTTTCACGTATCTCCGAGCCGCTAACCCATCTCACTAAAAGCGACGTGAACTTTAAGTGGGAAACGGCACAAGTAGAAGCATTTCAAGAACTCAAACGACGCCTGCAGACGCCGCCGATACTTGCGCACTTCGACGAATACGCCGACACGGAAATCCACACCGACGCAAGCAGTGTGGGGCTCGGAGCCGTCCTAGTGCAGAGGACTGACGGACTTGAAAGGGTTATCAGTTATGCCAGCCGGTCTCTATCCAAGGCAGAAGCCAACTATTCCACAACAGAAAAGGAGTGTCTTGCCATCATCTGGGCTACGTCAAAATTTCGCCCCTACCTCTACGGCAGACCTTTCAAAGTTGTGAGCGACCACCACTCCCTGTGTTGGCTAGCTAACTTGAAGGACCCATCAGGTCGTCTCGCACGGTGGAGCCTAAGACTTCAAGAATTCGACATTACCGTCGTGTAGAAGTCCGGAAGGAAACACCTCCGACGCCGACTGCCTGTCTCGTGCCCCCGTCGACCCACCGCCGCAGGACGACCAGGATGATGACTATTTTTTGGGAACCATAAGTGCCGACGACTTCGCCGATCGACAGCGAGAAGACCCGGAACTGAGGGGCCTAATGGAATACCTAGAGGGCAGGACCACCGTCGTGCCAAAAGTATTCAGGCGAGGACTGACGTCATTTTCTTTGAAAAACAACGTCCTCGTAAAGAAGAACTTCTCCCCAGCCCGAGCCAGCTACCTCATCGTTGTACCTTCGGATCTGCGACCAGAAATTCTGCAGGCCCTGCACGACGACCCAACGGCTGGCCACCTCGGCTTTTCGCGCACGCTTGCAAGAACACAAGAAAAGTACTACTGGCCGCACCTTACCGCCGACGTCGCTCGTTACGTGAGGACATGCCGGGACTGCCAGCGACGTAAGACACCGCCGACAAGGCCAGCGGGACTTCTGCAGCCCATCGAGCCACCTCGCCGGCCGTTCCAGCAAATCGGCATGGATTTACCGGGGCCGTTCCCGACGTCGGCTGACGGAAACAAGTGGATCGTCGTGGCTACCGACTACCTCACCCGCTACGCCGAAACAAGGGCCCTGCCCAAAGGCAGCGCCGCCGAGGTAGCAAAGTTCTTCGTCGAGAGCATCGTCCTGCGTCATGGCGCCCCGGAGGTCCTCATTACCGACAGAGGCACTGCATTCACAGCGGAGTTAACTCAGGCGATCTTGAGGTACAGCCACACAAGCCACCGCCGGACCACCGCCTACCACCCACAGACCAATGGTCTCACCGAGCGTCTAAACAAGACCATCGCGGACATGCTGGCCATGTACGTCGACGTCGAGCACAAGACGTGGGATGCAATCCTACCGTACGTGACCTTCGCCTACAACACGGCCGTGCAGGAGACGACACAGATGACGCCATACAAGTTGGTCTACGGAAGGAACCCGGCAACGACGCTCGACGCCATGCTGCCCAACGTCGCTGACGAAGAAAACCTCGACGTCACCGGCTACCTTCAGCGCGCTGAAGAAGCCCAACAGCTCGCCCGGCTGCGCATCAAGAATCAGCAGACGACTGACAGTCGCCGCTACAATCTTCGACGACGCTTCGTGGAATACCAGCCCGGCGACCGCGTCTGGGTGTGGACGCCGATACGCCGACGTGGACTCAGTGAAAAACTTCTTCGACGTTACTTCGGGCCATACAAGGTGCTTCGACGTCTCGGTACTCTGGACTACGAGGTCGTCCCGGACGGCATTACGAACTCTCAACATCGCCATGCGCGACCTGAAGTCGTCCATGTCGTGCGCCTCAAGCCGTATTACGCGCGTTAGCGAATCTGACGACTGGACTTATTGCTTTATTATTTTACTTTCTTTCTTTCTTTATTATTGTGATTTCTTGTTGCATGTATTTTTCCCTCCGTGTTCTTTTTAAGCATCGGGACGATGCTTTTTCAGAGGGGGGGCATTGCCACGCGCGTTTCTTATTTTCCTTTTTGTTGTACTCTGTTTTCGCCCACAAAGACTGTCCGCATGCTCAGCGCAAACCGCGGCTGATTGTTCTAGAAGCTTCACGATTATTGTAGATCGTTGTGTTAAGATTGCGCGCAAGACGCGAACACTCTAGCTTATTCCAGAGCTTGCGCGACGACCAGTGATAAGGCCAGAATGTTCGACGCGTAATGTATAAAAGCCGGTGCGTTCCAGCGATGATCAGTTCATCGACGGCCGACGCTCTGTTCGCCGCTATCAGTCTCAGCGTTTATTGCTGTAATCTCACCTTCAGTTTACCGGCCACAAGTTCGGCCCAAATAAAGTGTTTCATCTTAGACTACTGCCTACTGCCTTCGTCAACGTCACGACCACGTGACAATATCAGTATTTGGATGTGACCTCTGAGAGCCGCAACTATAACTAGGAAACCAGCAGCTGCTATTTAGTATTACGCCACTTAGGCTAATCTGTGCACAATTTTTTCGTATACTCAGCCCTAAGGGGAAAACCTCAAAGGAACGAAACGCTGGAACAGCGAAGGGTCATTTTTCTTGTTTGAAGCATTCAAATAACTAGATGCATGCAGCCCATATTTTTACGGGACTATGGAAGCTTTATTGGTCACCGAATAAAGGCGGTTTTGCTTAAACTCCAATGTCCTCGAAGCGAATGTGGCTTCAGTCCTCGAATGACCGTTTCAACGTGTAACCTGACTGAAAAGATGGTTTTACGGCAGCGCCAACTGCACTGCCGTGAAACCACTCTTTTAGGGACACTTCTTGCTGCCGTGAAGACACACCTCAGGAACAAGTTTGTACAGCCCCACGTATAACCCTCACGCCCAATTGCAACATAGTGAGACCTAAGTTCCAGGGCGCGGGTTCAACATCAGGCCACGTTGGCCACATATAGAAGGCGGTGAAATACAACGCCAATGTATGTTAAAGAACTCATGATGGTCAAAATTAATTACAGGCCCACTCAACGGAGTGCCTCACAATTATATCGTAGTTTTGGCAAGGAAAATCCCAGAGTTACATTAAATTTAAGAAAGCACAAGAAAATAATCAGCGCGAAGAGCACGCGGAAATGGCATTTACGAGCTAAGCAAAAACAAATGACAAACCATGATTGACCAAGTAACACTATGGCACGCCGATATTAATCAATGCATCTAGGAATTCCCACAAACCGAGACGCTTAAATGGGCCCTGCAACACTTTTCCAAGTAGCCATGGAATGGATTCACTAAAGGAGCTTATTGCCTCACGAATTCATTGCCGCAAAAATTTTTGGAATCCGTCCAGTACGAGTGGAGTTACAAAGATTTCTCGCACGCTGCAATTGCATTCTCTCTTCTCTCGTCCCGTCGAAAACGCTGGTAGCTAAGCAGGGAGGGATGGCACGGGGAAAGAAAATACGTCAAGCGCGCCTCGTGATCTTGAGCGCTTTTTCTCTTTCTTTTTTTGTTCGAATACGCGAATTTTCATTGCAATCGCGCGCGCACGCGTGGACAAGTCGCGGCCTCCCGCGGCGGCCTCTGTAACTACCGAGCGCGCCATGCTCAAATCAGCCAATGGCTGATACAAAAAAATCTCTCGTCGGTGACGAGTGATTTTTGGGTACGCAACGTCATTTGTCGAGAGAAGAGAAAGCAACTTCTGGCTGACTTTGAGAATTTATTGTGAATTCCACGCCGCGTGCTGCGCTATAATACTTGGCTCGCGTGTTCTCGAGAGCCTGGACTACCGATCGGCAGCGTTTTCTGAGCATGCTCAAAAAGTGTTACAGGGCACCTTTAATGTGTTTATAATCGCCAGGAACGAATTGTGAGTATGTACAAAATCCTAGAACTTATAATAAGAAGTCGCCTCAACCCAAGGCACCATTCAGTGACTATCCCCAGAACAGCAGCAATTAGACGTTTAGGAGAACTTTCGATTGGGTATGTTAGTATAGGTTCATGATCAAACAAGCGCAACTTGAACTGAGTCTACGCAAAAACAACTAGTACTTAAAAGATTACCAAGTATAAAAAAAAGAACAGGAGCCCTTCCCATATCGGGGAAATGGGGGCAAGACGGCCTTCCTTTCTTTCTTTCTTTCTTTCTTTCTTTCTTTCTTTCTTTCTTTCTTTCTTCTTTCTTTCTTTCTTTCTTTCTTTCTTTCTTTCTTTCTTTCTTTCTTTCTTTCTTTCTTTCTTTCAAATTGCCCAATGCTGCCTCCCAACATAACCGTCCAGTTTGACAGGTAGCGGCCGTCCACGGAACTCTGTTTTTGGGCTGAATCGGCATAATTTATTTCACGTTATTTCCCAAGTACGTCAGCCTCTACAACGGCCCAACGTAGACGCCATCACGTGATTAATGAACGCGGTTTAGGAATTCAATTTTTCTCTAAGTCGGAATTTTCTTGTAATGGGAAATTCCTCATATCGACCACATGCTTTGTTCAGCAGATCGCTTTTAGGTTGCCAACACGAAGTATTTTCTTGAAGTGCGCCTATAGTAACTCTGGTGATTCCCAATTGTTTTGAAGGCACTCACTTTTCGGATCCGAGGTACAAGGGTTGAAACCCTAACACCGGAAAGCTTATTTAGTCTATCATTTATTTCGTGCGCGCAGGATTTGCGTCAAGGGGGGGGTTTTGGGGATGAGCAGGGTTGGTGAAACAGTGCTATCACCGGCTTCACAGGTCAGTCATTGGGAGCTCCGATTGAAAAAATTTACAGCACTGTTACTTAGTATGGCAATAATGAAAGATGGGTGGGCTACTGCGATACCAACGACTTTTCAAACGAAGCTTCTGTTAACTTACCTGTGTAGCTGGCAGTGCTACAAAGAAAGAAAAAAGAAACGAAAATAAAGAAAAGCAGTGTGTCCGTTACGCCCACGAAAAGCTTCGCTAGCTCCCCCCCCCCTTCCCCGATTGAGGAAGGGATCCTGAATGTGTTTCGTGTCTGCACTTAAAAGCGCCAAGAATAACTTTAATTAATTCTTTTTTCACATTCTTACTACCGAGCTTACGAACTTTGGCAAATAGTGAATCCTAACCAATCAAATTTCATTGACTCATTTGACGCTAATGGCCTTGCCATTCCAGATACAGAATGTCCAAGGTCATTGAAGTCTACCTTTTGCAGTAATTTTCTCCTGTGTTCTGATGCCACTTTTCCACAAACGCGCACCTGGAACCTTACCATAGACGATAAACTATCTAATATTGTGTCGCTGAGAAAGTGGTTCACTCCCTTCTCTATATCTCCTGTTGACTTAGTTAACTAGAGTGTTTTTAAAACATGCACAACATTGCCGCTTGCTACTGCTTTCTAAAATTTGGCAACACGCTCGCGACACCCGTACCCTGCCTGCCGACTGGAAACCGGAATGAGATGCCGATGCATGCAGCGGAATAACTGCGAAACGTGTTAAAAAATTGTGCCATAAACTTCTTAAAGCAACACTAAAGGCAAATAACAGTTCGCGCCAAAGTGAAAAGTCAATGCTTGACAATGTCTAAAGCGTCAATATTGTGCACAGCAGCGCTCTCTTAATAAAGAAATTAAGGTGAAAGTAGAACACGATTCGCACCACTAGTGGGACATTGTGAAACAAGGGCCCGATGACGTATAACGTGCTGTGTAGAACTATTCGCTAGTGCTCAAAATACCTACGATAAAAAAATCATTGCAGCGCATTACAAGGCGGAACAATTGCGGCTTGTGTATTTCTGTTTGGTTCATGGACGAAACAACTTCTTGGAGAAACATCGAGAACTAGGCGGGTGTTCCAAAAGTTCTGTTTTTTCCATGCTGTGCCCCATTGGAGCAGTCGCGTCTCAGTGGTAGCTCCGCTATCGCGCACGAAACCGCAGCGCCAGCTTTGGGGCAGTACAATGAGGGCAAGACAAACTCTGCGTCATAAGCCCTTTCCGAGGCGAGTGGTTTGAAGTTCACAAAGTAACGCTGCGCGACCACTAAAGCGTGATTTTGAAACAATGTAATTGCCTGGCGCAAAATATGCACTGCGAGGTTTCTCGAACGCTATTACAAGTCAAGTGGACTGAATATTTGCTTTAAGTATTCCTGCTAAGTGAAGTAAACCTTGGTTCGAGTCCATTTTCTATCCTCGAATATTCTCTTTTGTAGCCGCTCCCACATCGCAACTGCTATAAGAGCTACTTCCCTGCAAGTACTGTGTACCTCCGGTATTCATATTAGGTTTCCTTTTGTTTCTTTTCGCGTGATCTTGTTTAAGTGGCGATAGTTAACGCAGATGCATCAGCTACCGTCTTTTTCTTCACAAGGATCCCAGGGAGGCCCAAGCACTGTTTGATGGTTCGATGACACGTTTGCTCAGCATTTTGTCGACTTCCGTTTGGATAACTCTGCGATCTGTGTGGGAGACTCGATAGGGGCGCCGGCGAATAGCACTGGCATCACCAATGTTTATGCGGTCCTGAACGACGTATGTTTGCCCTAGATGTCTGTCGTCAAAATCAAAAAGCAAGAAAACTCATAGTTACGCCACTAGGGCGAAGCAATGAATGCGATAGCAAGAAATTAGTTTATCACACAAAGAACGACAACCAGCTCGATACTTGCAACGCGCCGCCGCAGAATAAAGAAGGACGCTCGAAAAGGACGCATAGGTATATGCAGGACAAGCGTGAACTAATAACTGTCGCAGTTGTTACATGTTTGTATTTGAGCAACGCGCTGCGAGTGTCCACAATGCAGAAGCCGACGCTGTTGTTGTTGTTGCCTCTGATATGGCTCGTACCCACTCAGGGGGATTAGCCAAGGATTGATTATATGAGTATACGACTTTTCGACGCTGTCTGATACTTCGTTTTCTTTTAAACTGCGGCACGTGGAATGACCCCTCTGCGTCTCCTGCCACGCGGTGACGTCTGACGCCAAGTGTGCCCGGTGTTCTTTTTTTCCTTCTACATCATAAGTGGTACAGAAGGGAGCCACTTTTTCGTGCGCATCTCAAAGGCAGTTTTGAATTTCAAAGAAACTGTAAAAGCGTTACGTGATAGAAAACACGCTCAAGCTGTTCCGAGATCTGTGTACCGCGAGTGGCAAATGGTGCGTATGAATGGCTCGCCGTTATATCGCTGGCACGAGCATGGCGTGTGGCTGTGTTGGCTAGCGCAGCAGGCTGCGGAGCGAGGGGTCGCTGGTTCGAATCCCGGGTCAGGTGGTTTGGAATTTTTTTCTACTAATTTATTTTTCTTGATGTCTTTTTTATATATACATATACATATCCGGGGCATGACGGCGTCGACAAACGGCGAAAATCAGCCGAGAGTGTCCATATAATTGCTATCACAATAAAATGTCGCTGTATGACACGAGACGGCGACAGATGTCACTGGCCTGTGCAGGGTTGAGGTCGGGTGCAATCATCTTCGAGAAATTATTCGGTTAGCTGTTACGGCTGTTAGCCGCAGTACACTCTAAGCACGGTAACCTTTACTAAAGGTGCACAATTTCACAAATTTGTGTACTTATAAAATCAAAGTTATCTAGTAACCTTTGCAAAATTAACCTCTATTAAAAATGCACAAACTTACTTTTAAGACAGACGTCACAGAAATAACCTTTAGCACCGGTTCACAATATCGAGCGTTCTCACGTAAAAATAGAGGTTACGTTGCACAGTACACAGTATACTGTTCACACAAAACGGCTTGCAGGAGATTTTATACGGCCACCGCTCTGCGCCTCTTCTTTCCTTCGCTCTTCTTTCTTCGACGCATTCCAGGAGGTTACGCTCATCGCATGCATTGATCAGCCAAGTATGCCGCAGCAACGGAAGCACGGCTTTCCACTCTTTCGGACTTCTTGCTGCGCGTGCCTCGTGTTTTTTTTTTTTCGCAATTCCTTGTGCGGTTTTAATAGCCGTCTACATGCAAATTGTAATGCTTAATCTTTTACGTAATTGGATCAAGAGAGGATACTTGTCTGACACACATGGCACAACTCATAATTAAGAATATCTGTCAATCACCTGATCTTCTTAATTACTCGTTTATGGGCAGACCCCATTTGAACGACTCGATGCTTGTGGTGGAAGGTGTGACGTTATGATGCATGCGAGCTCTAAGCCAACTCCAAAGGACATTGTATTCTGTTTTTTCGTGGGATAAGGAAAACGTACATCTCTTGCCACAGACACCGCAACTGTCGTGCTCTAAGCAGACATGTCCCAGAATTATTCCAAAGCTCCAGCGTGTGTATTCAGAATGGGGCAGGCCACATGACATGATCCGTGAACGTTCTCGTCACTCTGTGTACATATGTGTACACAGCATAATAAAGGCACAGAAGAAAGTACGAAAGATTGGGCGTGCGCACGCTTCTTTTGCTAGGCGACACTTGGCTGGGCCGCTCATGCGCGGAGCAACTGTTCCGGAATGTGTCGAAGAAAGAAGATCGGAAGAAAAAAAGAGGCACATACCCTTTGTTTGACGACACCTGGGTAGGTGGAGCATAGGTAGAGCGGCTACACTGAATGGAGCCCCCTGCAAATAACGTGTGATCAGAATCGTGCTTCTCCTTAAGTTTACTCATGTGTGCGGCATACCATACCTGCTGGCACGTTGCGCATAAGCAGGACGATGAAACCCAGAGGGCAGCCAAAAAAGAGGGTGATTTTCAGTCCTTTACTTTTGTCGCTTGGGCTGTGCGTGGAATGTTTGCATTTCTGTAATGCTACTAACTCACTCAAACCATTAACACATACGTGCAGCATATATAACAATACACGTGCAACTCCTCCTACTTTCTCCTTTGCTGTGACCCAAATGCACTTTCTTTATTTTGTTCAGGTGATATGCTTTTTAATGGTTCAACAGGCATCTGTGGCACAGTTTGAAAAAGGGAAGCCTTTGCCCACAATATCACACGTAATTGCATTTTTAAATTTTTTTTTTTTTGCGTGGGTGCAAAACACGAAATTGATAGTGATAACAACTTTTGCAATGTAGGGGCATTGTTCGAGTTTCCTGAGCATGTGCTGTAGAACACAGCTTGTGAAGGCGTACAAGACCATGTACCTAAACGAAAGGTAATGTTAAAGAAAAAAATTAAAAAGAAGACCAAATCAAGCATTGTACAAAAAATTGATGGGCATAAGGAGTTGTAGGAGAAAAAACGTGAACCATTCTAAAAGAATGCATACTTTATTGATTTCATACCTTCAAAGCAAAAGGCATCAAAGTTGCATGATAGTCATCAATACACATAAGTTTATTGATTACTTTTTCAATATTGGTTCAGGGATTGCCTAGCTGATAAAAGGCCACCGGTATTCAAAGCGTTTCTCCTTGCTTTCACCTGTGGTCAGCAAAGATTTACAGAAGCAGGTGGTCAGGACCTGCAGTAAAACCTTCTCTTGATGCACGCACAATCATGTTTCTTCAGACAATATATCAGTTGCTGATTCCGCAATCTCCTCGCTGGACAGTGGATCCTAAAAGAAGAGTACAGTTGTTTTACACTATGGCAACGGTTACTGCCACATTGCGCACAACTGCTGATAACATGCAATGTAAGACATATACTACCCCCCCCCCCCCCACCAAAAGAAAAAAAAAAAGAAGGGGGTGTCACTTGACCAGTACATAAGCGCTCCTAAAATCTAATATCCTGTGCAATACGTTTATCCGAAAACAAAAATTCTGAACGGAAAAAAGTACGTTAGTCCGACATGTAATTTGCTTCTCTTTAGCACAAGAGTCAGCAAACTATAATGTAAGAGACAGTTTCGTCGCAGAAACACGGCACCAGGTGATTAGAAACAGAAATTGTAAAATGAACATTTTTCGTAATAGTATCTCAAGTTTCACGTCCCAAAACCACGATTTGATTATGCGAGACGCCGTAATGGAGGGCTCCGGAAATTTTGACCATCTGGTGTTCTTTAACGTGCACTGATATCGCAGAGTACACGGGCCTCTACCATTTCGCCGCCATGAAAATGTGACCGCTGCGGCCGGAATCGAACCCGCGACCTTCGGGTCAGCAGCCCAGCACCATACCCACTGCTCCACCACGGCGAACCAAGGTTTTTCAGTGACCATACTTAGCATTTCACGTGGAGATTTAATATGTTCGTACCTAATTGTTTTCCTCAAGGAGTATATTCCACGTGGCAGTTCATATTCTGGGCTGCACGGAACGTAAGTCATATCGGCGTCGGGAAATTTCCAGCTGCCTGGAGATCCTCGCAGCATGCCTTGGGAAGGATGTATGCTGTAAACAGTTTCAAAGCAAGACAATGAATATGGCAAAAAAAAGAAAAAAAAACATTTATGCTGTTTACGTACCTTCAAACATTCCGGCTATGACAGTTACATAACATGTATACCGATTCAGCTTTTCGAACCACGATGGCCCGTTGCTTTCACCATAGAACAGAACTAGAACAACAACAAAAATTAGCTTATTGTAAGAGAACAGATTCGCATCGCCACAGAACCAAGAACATCGAAAGACATACCAACCACACCAACCATGTCCACCTTCGGACTCCTACTTTGCACGATTGCTGGCATTCATGCTATCTGATATATATTTAAGCCACAGCGTATTGTTTTTTGCGTAACATATCCTTTGCAGCTGCCCCGTTTAGATAGCGACGCAGTTCGACGTATACACCAGAACACAGCGAGTTCAGTGTGTGCCGCCATAATAGGCAGCACGTCGCGCCATCTGTTGCATGCGCGGCGAAGCAACACCTGGAACTGCCAGGCTAGCAGACGCTCCCCCAGTTCAAACGCAAAACTTCCCAGCCCGAGTATGGCTGTAAGCATGTTGAAAGGAGTTGCAGCGCAAGCACGAAGGTGCTGAAGAAAAAGCGTAACGTAAAAAGCGTAAGCATGTCTCGCGCTTTTCCTCGCCTGGAAATTTGTGCTGTTTTCTTGTGAAACGTTGAGAAGACCTTCCTCGACGGTCCGGAATGTATACAGCACGTGCATTGCCGACTGGCGGAAGCAACTTTATCAGGTACGTACTATCGCGATGCAAAGAAACGTGAACAGCGGAAAGCGTGGCTTTCGACTCGGTCGAACTGCGACATGCCTTGACTGTCGCTAAGCAAAACTTGTGCGTTCAGCCGGTGTCACCGTAGCGCTAGAATCCCGCTCCGGCTTGCGCTCATGCAGCGCATATGTATATCATTTGCCAGTCATGCCTGGCACTCGGAACCCACACACGCGGTGCACGCGGTGCGAAAGTGCCAGCCAGAGCAAGATTTTGCAGTACTACGGTGACGCCGGCTAAAATCACATATTCGCCTAGCGACCGTCAAGGCATGTCGCAGTTCGACTGAGTCGAAAGCCACGCTTTCCGCTGTTTACGTTTCTTTGCATCGCGACAGTACGCCGTTACATTGGTACTAAACGTGCACAGTGTGCGTACACGCGTGAGTCCTAATATCTCCTATTATTGGCATGCGGCCTGCGAAAGAGTACAGCAATGATTTGGTGCCGCGTACTACAGGCATACTGCACGCAAATTACTGCTGTAAAGCGAAATAGCTGGCGTCACGCTTGAATACACGCAGTAAGTGTACTTACTCGTACACTTTTACTGGGCTCGTAGTTTTTCCTGTTGATTGCAATTATCCACTGGCGGCGGAGCTCGGTGTTTTTCGTTGCGGGTGGAAATCTGTGCAATCTGAAAACACCGCACCGGCACGATTCCCATGTTGTGTTGTCATCTTCACAGACAGTGCTGAGTGATATCTTCCTCTTGCGCTGATTGTTTCCGCATCCAAAGACAGCGCAGTGGTGCCCAGACGACTTCTTGTAAGCGGGAGCGGCGTGAATAGGCGCTTTCTCGTATTTTAAGGTCCCGGACACGCCGCTTACCATGTAACAGATACACGCCTTGGCAGTTCTATACAAACATGGCGTCTGGGTGCGAGAGTATGCCGCCGGGAGCCTGCGCCTGGGTGCGAGATAGGCGTGCTCTGGTCTATAGTCGAGCGCCGCAGAGCAAGTACTGCCGATAACAATTAATTGCGTCAAAGACTGACAATTTATTTTTTCTGACAGCGTGGGCATGAATTCAAGTCATCTTAATTTTGAACGCCCGTACATTGCGATCTGTATGAGTGCTACTATGGAACGAAGATGACTACGGTATATATTTGTGGTAAGGTTTCAAGTCAAGATCAACGCACAGAAAAAGTTTGACGGAAGCCCGTCTGGTGGGGATGATACATGGTGAAGGCAGAAAACCCGAAACATTGAGCCGACCAAAGCAAAAATTGAACACGCACACACACGCGCGCGCACACATACACACGCTCACACAAACACACTCACCCACTCATGTACACCCACGCACAAGCACCCGCACACATGCACACAAACACGCAATCGAAAACTCACTCGCACGCACGCTCGCACGCACGCACACACAAACGCGCGGGTACATGTACACACACGCAAACACACTCATCCACTCACACACATGCACACCAACACAAACGCGCGCGCAGACATACCCACACGTACACACACACACGAATTCCCGCGCGCATATGCACACACACGCAGACGCACTCACTCACACACATACATGCACATACGCACGCACACACAAACGCTCGCTTACTCATATACACACACACGCACGCGAAAACACTCATTCACCCCCCCCCTCACCCACACACACACACATACACACACACAGACATCATCTACCTGCGACCAAGTCGTGACAAAAAACCCAGAGGAGCAAGTTAGTGCGCACTCAAAAAATCTTCTGGGCAGCGCTGATATGGGGCACTTTGTTGATGCTGGCAACAATATTTCACACCTTGATTGCAGGCTTCATCGAGCAATTTCAAGGTACCAACACGATGACAGCAAGAAGGGCTAAACTTCTGTCCTTCATGCTTCTTAGATAAACTGGAAAGATAACAAATGATCTTGGTCGGATATTTGATAATATACGCCCAAACACCCGCCTTGTAAGGACAAACGCGAACTGAATTCTGCCAATAACAATGCATTACATAAAACATGACATCAGTTATTTTTCTGACATGGTCCACCTCTTACAGTAGCGTAAGCATGAGCGTAAATTCTTGCAAGCACGTGACATAAACACACATACACAAGCAAATAATGCACTGAACATAGAACATTACTTACGTGTAGATCATATTGGCTGCTGTCTTCGGCCACCGTAACAACGGATGCAACACGTTCGATAATTGCCAGTCTCAGACAGGTGAAGAATCAGCAATGCAGCTCGTCGCAACGGACGCGTAGCGCACTGAACATGTCCCCGTTGCATTGCCTCTGGCTGATTTGCGGCGGATCGCGCGTTTGCGAGTGTGTTTGCTTACTGTGTCACCAGGTACGCGTCACTCACGTACAAAACACCATTAGGCAACGCACGTCATCAAAACGAGGAGCGTAAAACCTGGTTAAATCGATGAAACAAAGAGCAGCACAAGCGCGACTTCAAACTTCAAACACCACACCAACCGCCTCTCATTCGAATGCCCTTCCCGGCATACACCTCAAGTTGTGCAAAGCCTCAGAGAGATGACGCCGTCCTTCCTTCGATGCGGTTGAAACTGGTTGAAACGGCGCCAGTAAGACGCCACATTTGTGAGTCACGCCATCACCGCGAGCTCACACATCCCTCTATGCGCTCACACTGGAGCGGCCGTCGCATGCTGTTTTGTGAACTTAGCGGCATCTTTTTCTCCTGTGTTGGCAAATTGATGACGCTTAAGCGTGTATGGTGCAATGCTGTGACCTGACGATTGCTGCACATTACGGCCAGTTGACTTTCGCGAGAAAAACAGACCAAAAAAAAAAGCTAAACAGACAAGAAAAGAAAATTCGGATAAATTGTATTGCGAGTCTCGGAACATATTTTTCTCGCTCCACGCAGTGGCGTAGCCAGGGGGTGGCACACCGGGCACGTGCCCCCCCCCCGAAATTTTTTTTCGCCATGGCATACAGAGCGAAAAATGACCATTTCAAGGAGGTGCCCCTCCCGAAATCAAGGCGGTGCCCCCCCCCCCCCCCCGAAAAAATTTCTGGCTACGCCCCTGGCTCCACGGAATTATTCTTCGATCGCATCGTTATAATTTTTTCGGTTGTTGTGCCCATGTCTGTTCGGATTTTATGCCACTTCTTTAATTACGTGTGAAGTGGGCTCACTTTATTGAACTGCAGTTTTAATTCATACCCCCACTATCACTTGCAACAGTATCCCGCAATCTAATATCGCTGCTACTCTTATTTTCTTTTCTT